>JBAWJQ010002121.1:0-22386 GCA_037783105.1 Bactrocera zonata
AATTTCTTCGCATAAGAATTCGCACATATGTGCTTATATGTATGTAACGGGTGATTTTTTTGAGGTTAGGATTTTCATGCAGTAGTATTTGACAGATCACGTGGGATGTCAGACATGGTGTCAAAGAGAAAGATGCTCAGTATGCTTTGACATTTCATCATGAATAGACTTACTAACGAGCAACGCTTGCAAATCATTGAATTTTATTACCAAAATCAGTGTTCGGTTCGAAATGTGTTTCGCGTCCATGTCCGATGAGCGATGAGGCTCATTTCTGGTTGAATGGCTACGTAAATAAGCAAAATTGCCGCATTTGGGGTGAAGAGCAACCAGAAGCCGTTCAAGAACTGCCCATGCATCCCGAAAAATGCACTGTTTGGTGTGGTTTGTACGCTGGTGGAATCATTGGACCGTATTTTTTCAAAGATGCTGTTGGACGCAACGTTACGGTGAATGGCGATCGCTATCGTTCGATGCTAACAAACTTTTTGTTGCCAAAAATGGAAGAACTGAACTTGGTTGACATGTGGTTTCAACAAGATGGCGCTACATGCCACACAGCTCGCGATTCTATGGCCATTTTGAGGGAAAACTTCGGACAACAATTCATCTCAAGAAATGGACCCGTAAGTTGGCCACCAAGATCATGCGATTTAACGCCTTTAGACTATTTTTTGTGGGGCTACGTCAAGTCTAAAGTCTACAGAAATAAGCCAGCAACTATTCCAGCTTTGGAAGACAACATTTCCGAAGAAATTCGGGCTATTCCGGCCGAAATGCTCGAAAAAGTTGCCCAAAATTGGACTTTCCGAATGGACCACCTAAGACGCAGCCGCGGTCAACATTTAAATGAAATTATCTTCAAAAAGTAAATGTCATGAACCAATCTAACGTTTCAAATAAAGAACCGATGAGATTTTGCAAATTTTATGCGTTTTTTTTTTTAAAAAAGTTATCAAGCTCTTAAAAAATCACCCTTTATATATGTATAAGCGACTTATGGAAAATACGTTTAAAAAACAAATATAAATATAAAACATACATACATATATACATATATACAAATATATATAAATTCGATCAAAAATAGTTTTATATTGTTTATATAAATATGGAATCAAACACTAATATTGAAAAGTGTTTTTTTTTTCGTGCATATGTATGTATATCCAATACATACGTAAGTAATTGAATAAATTTAAATAAATATATAACAAATAAAAATAATGTAATACGCATATAGTCTTATAAAAATAAGTAGATATTAACCAAGTGAATAAGCCTAATCAAAAGTGTTTTGATTTCACGCAGCAAATATTATATATTTGAATTTTTTAAGTTTAGAATTAAGCAAATAATGAATAATTCGTAAATAAAACCTAAAAGCATACATAATTGTTTCCTACTGACAAGAATAAAATAAAAACTTAGACATACATAGCAAATCGTCATAAATATTTATTATTATATATAAATGTTTTTCTTTTTTTTTATGCAAAGTCTAGTCAAAGGAGTAATTACCATAAATACGTCACATCCTTAACAGTAGCATTTTAAAACATTACCCAAAGCTAATTTGTAGTACGAACTAAAAAGAACTACACTTCAAATTATTATCCTCACACCGCAAATATGCTTTAAATAATCGAATGCTAATTGTGTTCCTCTTGTTGTTATTGTAGAATACAATAGAATTTTATCGAGGTTTGTACTGGGACCTAAGGTCCACTGTACCCTACCCTCTATCACACCTGCCTACAAAGGTCAGCACTCTGATGAATTCCAGGAACTTGCTGGGAGCTATTGAGTTTATATCCAAGATATATGAATTCAAGAGCCTTAAACCTGCATTTACAGATTGCTGTCCAATCTAGAATCGTCAGTTTGCACAAGAGACTATGCCCATGTCATATACACAGGTTCTTCTTGCTCCTGCTATACTCAGTGTAGGATGCGATTAGTAACCGAGCCTTAGAGGAATTTTATGATGCTTTTAAACCTTGTTATTAACACCATTAGCAGCTTTGCATGGCGAATACCTGCATTTTCTCTTTCTTGTGGAGCAGCTCCTTTATGAGAATTCAACGCAATACAACCTGGAAGCAACAGCAGAGCGGGCAAGTTTATTAGTCAGTTCATAGTCAATGAGATACACACGGTTCCAGAACGATATGCTGTTCAGCCGGCTACACACACCTGTACCAATACCGATTTGATTTCCTCGGCTGAGATCGCTTTTAATGTCACTTGACTGCCGCTTATTATGGTAATACGATAGTTGCGTTGAATATTTTTTCAACATACTGACTTATAATAAAGGCCTCTGCTTGAAATGTGCTCGGAAAATATCCCTTGCGTAGTTATACCATTATCAAATAATTTTAAGGGATACTGCTGAGTTGACAGTCTTTGGCGGTATATAAATTCAGATCCCTTTCGGCTAGGTAACAAGGGATTTCTCTTCACTTGATTTCTTTTGCAAAGTTCGAAATACCATGTCCTCTTTATTAGACTCTAATTGTAGTAAACACTTCAGAGGGGGATTTCAACAAGAAAACCTTGCTCTGCTTAACGGGCAAATATGCTTTTTTTTAGTAGCAGCAATTCAAACCCCACTTAGTGTTAAGAATAATACTTGCTGTAACTTGATGTAACAGCGGTCTGTTTCGGCGTGATCGTGACGACAGGTGATCCTCAATTTATCCGGTCAAGGTGTCCTGGCGCTAACTGCTGGATGGAAGTAGTAAGTACAGAAATGTTAGATAAATAGGGTTAATTGGAGTCACAGAGGCCAAATTGTAATTCGCGGGAAAAGAGTTTGTAAAGATTTTAACTAAATTTCTGAGAATTCATTCATTCATTCTTCATCATTTATTTCATTTAATTGACGAAGACTTAAGCGCGAGACCAGGTAGTTAAATGTTGACCCAGTTTATTGGGGAATACAAACCACTGTATTTAGATGTTTCGATTTGCACTCACACTCGCATGAACAATTAAAAGGAAAGAAAACAGTGTATTGTGGTGTTCTTGAGTTAATGTCCAATTTTTTGGATCGCTGTAAGTCGGTGCGGGCGGAACGCTATCGATCGGAGTCGGAGATAGTGTTGACGCGGCGCAGTATAGAATCGAAAGTTGATGTGCGATGAGTGTATGGCGAATGTGTCGAGCGAATTGTGATGTATCTGCTCCGGGGACCAACCTTTATGCTGACAACAAAATTTTGTGCTTATCCGTCGAAATAATAACGGTATAATTCAATGATTCTATTATTAAGCAGATGTTCAAATATACAAATATACTCACTCAAAAATGAATCATTAAACTGGTATTGCTTTTAAATTATTTATACGAAACAAAGCCCAAAACCTTGGTGTCATCAGGTCATTGGCGTTGTTAAAATGCCTCAAGCAATATTTTAAGTGATATTGATATGCAAATTATAAGTGTTTACATATATGTATTAGCTATAATTTATATACATACATAGATAAGTATGTATTGTTTTGCCACATTTCGCACGGCAAATATTCACACATACAATGTACATAATTATTATATTTTTTTCTATTATCTTTTATTAATTATTACTTTAATAATTCGGGAAGAGTTGTGAGAAATTATGTGATAACAGTGTTTGGTTGGATATAAATAGGTATTTATTTTAATCGGGTTATTAGACCATTCACGTAAATTGGTTGATGTAATGATTTTAGATAGTGCATTGTATTCGTTCTACTGATATTTTCAAATAAAAAAATAATGTTAACCTCAGCTGTATCGAAGCCATAATACTCCTCACATACAAAATAATTTCATTTTGATCGGTCAGTTAGTATGGCAGCTATACATTATAGTGGTACGATCGCAACAATTTGTTCCGTGATGGTACCATTATTTTAGAAAATAATCTATGCCAAATTTCGTGAAGATATCGTGTCAAATTAAAAAGATAAATAAAAATAAGAAATTTCTATCGTTTAGTTTGTATGACAACTATCCGATATCGGCGGTTCCGAGAAATAAGCACCTTCTTTGAGAGAATAGAACGCGTGCAAATTTTCAATCAATCAATATCTCAAAAACTGAGAACTAGTTCACGGATATACATATGTACATATGTACAGGCGGACATGGCCTGTTTAAGGTATAAAAAAACAGCCATATCGTGGGGGGTAAACAGACGTGGCGGATGGATTATAGGTGCTTGACATCGTGTCCGACTCCGAATATTAGTACAACTATGTATGGATGTACATATGTATGTTATTTATGATCTGTGAAAATTTGTAAGTATTCTTTTTTAAAAATGTTGGTAAATTATGAAGTACTTGCAATAAGATGCGTTAAACTTTGAAATATTTTAACAAAGTTTACCAATTGGCAAATAAATATGCAACAATTATTTACGCCAAAATTATCACATCGAGACAGTCAACAACTAATTACTACTAATTTTATCTTATCATAAATCATTTATACGCGCGCGCCTCCACTATCCGCTATTAAATTGTTATCATTTGTATACATACATACATATGCTGTTATCAGCACAATTAGATTATAATCACAATTAATTTTATTTCCTAACGTTTTAATGAATGTGAATCATTATTAAAATTTATTGGCATAAAATAAAATATGTGTACATTTAGTGTGATTTCCTCCAAAATATTTTCGTGAACTGTTTACTAAATGACTTTTTTGGTAGCGGCTTCACTTTAGCAGAAGTACATACATATGTAATATACATAATACTTTACATTAGCTGACGTCGATGACAACTTATCTAATCCTTACCATCGTATCGGGGATTAGGATCCGTTACAACAACAACAACATATTCCTTCGTTATTACGAAATTCATATCAGATTGTGAAATACATGTTTTATAAGTATATACAAGCAACCCCTATTTGAGAAAACCTTATTATATATTATATCTTCACGGCTAAGATTTAAATCAGCGACCTACCGAATGGCAATCAAATAGTCTATTTGAGAAAACCATTTGAAAAAAACCTTCTTAGATATTTATATTCACGGCTAAGATTTAAATCAACAACCTACCGAATGACAATCAAATACTCATAACACTTGGTTACAGCTAATAAAGCAAAATAAATATTAACCGCTTTTGCAAATACCTCATTAATTAAATAAAGTAAATGGAATACAATAGGGAAATTTTCCTAATTCGGCCATGACTCTGCAATTTTTTTTTTTTCGATAAGTAGATAAAAATTATAGTCACGTGTATTTTAAAATGAAATAAATTATTGATTGTTAATGTTTCGATGTTTTGCTTTAACACTTTTATTGCTTTTTTGTGAAGTTGTTCATTACTTTTGCATTTGTAATACATTACATTCCAGGATGTTAATTCACTGCACAAAATACATAAATAAAGATACAACCTAAAGTGGTGGCACGGTGGTTATATTCAAATTCAAAGCATAAATGTATTAAATTATAATATTACTTATTTACACTATACATAAATTCCAATTAGATTATTATGGCAGGTCTCCTGGTTCATGTCAGTATTCCTTTTTAGATTCGGTCATGAAGCCATCGGTTCCACAAGCAATAGAAAACGTGTTTTCGAAGGCTGAGCGCTTATATGATTTTTATCTACTGTATTCTAAACACTTCATTCAATTGATGATAAAATTGTTATTTATGATATTTTGTGCAGCAGTATTTTCATTGTTAATAGCAATACATAAGACTGAAGTTCGCTGTAATTTATTTTCATGTTGCTTGCAGCTAAATTAATTCGCCTTTTTCGTTTACTTTGATGATTTTAACGCGATCACCTCGCTCGGCTAGCACCTGGTCAAAATTCTTGCCTTTGGTTTTGGCAAACCATCCAGAATGATCGGCTATTAAATGGTTCACAGAACAACCGTCACATTGGAGAATTACCACACCGCTTCTGTATGCAGCTTCAGAGACCAGCTTACTGTTACGTGTGTTGCACAGTTTACAGCGATAAACTAACTCAACCTTGCGCTCCATGCAACGCAAACGTTTTAAGGTAGTTGGTGAAATCGATCCAGAGGCAGTTGTTTCACCAAAGCTTTTACCAATAAAAGTAGTTGCATCGAGAATTGATTTTGGTATTTTCAACGGTTGACATGCTTCTTTATTAGTACCTTCATCGAAGTCTGCGATTGGTGCAACCGCCGGTGCACCATCAACTGGTTGTGCAATATTAAAGAGGACATTCTGGCCATGTTGCCTTACACTATTTAGTGTCCTCGTGCTAAAGAGGTTACGCAACGCGTTCATTTCACAAGCTCATCACGACGTATTTATTTATACGCAATAAAATTAAAACAATATGTAAACACTAGAACTATCTAAAACGTAAATTATGTATATATGTATGAATATGTGAACTAGATTTTGTTAGTATTGCTATTCTTGGATATGTAGATGAATGAATGCTGCTTCACTTCTAAATTCTGATATAAACTTGCTCAACGCAAGCTTTTGACAGCGGTAGCGGTATACAAAAATTACCAGCTGTTTACCAAAATTTCGTTAAGACTGATAAGGAAAATTAACGAAGAAATACAGTGCTGTAAAAGTAATGATTTGTGAAATTAGTCCAATTAAAAAAAGGTCAATGGAAAAAGTGGAAAAAAACTTTTAAATTTGTAATTGCATATAAGCATTAGATTTGCTACAGGCAAATCTATAATTATATAAACTACGAGTAAGGTTTTCTCCGGGCCAAACTCCTAAACTGCAGAACCGATTTCAGTAAAATTTAGCACACTGTGTTCAGTTTTGTCCAACTTAAGAGATGGGATAGCTTATATCTCAATTATGCTAAAATTAAAATAATTGAAAATAGAAAAAATATATTTAACACAAATTTTTATTATTATTATTATTATTATTATTATTATTATTATTATTATTATTATTATTATTATTTTTTTTTTTTTTTTTTTTAAATTTAAATGCCAAATGAAAAACTTATTATTTTTTTAATAGACAAACATTGGTAATAATCGTTTTTATATGATATATTTAATCGCCTCGTATTCCAATAATTTTAAAAAATATGCATGTTTTTGAAAGTGTTCCCAAAAAGTTAAAAATATTAAATTTCGAAAAACCCAACAGCGTTACCTGGGCAATTATCTTTTGATAATAATTTGATTTTTTGACTTCAAAAGATACAGCATCATGTTATAAGGGGCAGCACAATTCACATTTTGTCCGAGATGCTCCAGAGTAATGGCTACCATTGCCGTATTTTCTAATATTTCTCCATGATAATATACCATTTATTTTTAAGAATAGATTTTACTGTTTCATAGTAAAAATCCTAACAAAATATCATGTTTTGCTCGAATGAGCCCACCTCTCCCTTAAATGAAACAGTAAATTTATTCATCTAAGTTAAACTTTATTTAAAATATATATAATTCGTAAAATATGTATTATTACAACTTTGAGAACGCTTAACTGCATCTACGTAATGCGAAAACGTAGCAGTTTATGTTTCTAACCTTTATGTTTATCAGAGTATTATTTTATTTAAAATAATTTTTGTCGTACTAAGAAATAAATATGTAGATAATAATAAAAAAAACGAAAAATCTTTTTTATTAAACATCACGAGTTTTTTGTGCAATTTTTAACTGAAAAGTATTGATGTTTTATAAAACATAAGCAACATAACATTTTGCATTATTTTCTAAGTGATTGTTTTAAATTAAAAACAATATGATAAAAGCTATTTTTAAATTTTAATTTTTAAAAATTAAGACTTATTGCAGCTAACCGCATCCGTACCAACAACGACCAATCCTTAGCCCTGGCCATTACTCGATCCTAATTCAGGTATTGAGAAAACAAATGACAAACATCCGAAACGTATTAAAGTACCATGCGTGAGTATAGCCGTACCTTCCCAAGCACCGGCAAGCATAGGAGGCTCTTGAACGAAAGTGCATTTGCACTCAGGTTTCATTGGCGGTGCCATTCTGTAATAGACAATATATAATAATTTAATTTAAAACTCATTTTCAGGTGTACCTTGAATTTCTATCCACAATGTAATGTTGGCGTTGTATGCCACGACGTTTATCTAAAATCTCTTGAACACGTTTCTGTAACTCGATGTCCTCATTTTTAAGCTTTTTGGCCGGCGTTGGTCCATAATCAGTAAAATCGCAAGAATACAGCTGTCCATTAACTTCGGTGCCGTACTCCGAGTAATTGATGAGCTCATACGTTTTTGTAAAATCGTCATAAAATATAGTTGCATGTTTGGGCGAAATCCGACAACAGTGTCCAATATGGGAAAGGTTTACATCAACAGAAGTTTGGCCAGATCCAATATGCATATTGCGATAACGCATAAAAAACGACGAATGTAACTCAACGTTACTAAACCATCGATTGTCTTCCAATATGTCGCCTAACGGTGTTAGGACAGCGCGTGCACGTACTTTACATCGTAATAATTTCAGCTCAAGCCGTGTTGCTATTTCGTAAGCTTTTTCTCCATCGGTACGTACACGTGGTTTGTATTTCTGCTCTTCCTCATCAGCAGCAACAATAGCAGCTGCAGTGGCTAAAGCCGGATGTAACTGTGGCAAGTCGTTATCACTATCACTTTGGTGTTGCGCCAATATGGAGGACGTCTCGCCAGTAAACATTATGGATAGACGTCGTACATCTTCTGGTGAGAGTATTTGTGATGGTAATACTTGTGGTGGATCGATATGTGAAAGTTCACGTATCCTTTTGGCAGCAGTACGATTCTGATATTGCACTACAATTTCTGGGTGTTCCTGCACCAGCTGCTGCACACGTTGAAATGCTAACTTCTTTATTAAATCAACATCTAGGTAACGAAGTTCTGCATCTATATCAGCAATGTATTTAGTTTCATCGTCGGTTTCTTCCTCATCTTCACTTTTGATTTTATCTACCATTTGCTGTTGCTGAGCTTGATTTGTTGGCAATTTTTCCGTATCATTATCAATTTTAACGTCCTCTTCGCTTTTGATTTGTACATCAGATGAACAGTTTTTGGTAGAATCTCCACGTTTGCTACGCTTTTTATTACTTTTCACCTTATTTAGTTTATCGTCCTCTTCGACTTTTTCTTTGTCTATAATATCATTATCTGTTTTTGCATCTACATCTTGGTCCTTTTTATCCTCGGTGTTTTCTGTTTCATTGTTATCTTCCTCTTCGCTGCTACTTAAGTCATCTACTTGACCTAGCTCCTTTTGAATCTCACGAAATTTAGCTTTGGCACTTTGGAGAGCTTCCAAGTCTTTAAAAACTGATTCAGCTACAGTTTCTTTTGATATTATTTCAGGAGAACTAGGAAGACATTTGCGTCGTTTAACTATATCGTAACGCAAAGTTTCACGTAATGACGGTAAGAGAGGTGGAGGATTTTCGTAGTGATACTTGACCATTGGAGGAATTTCAATTGTTTCACGTGTTTTTATTGGCACTTTGATGCGAAAGGGAGGATTACGCATGTGAACGCGTCGAAAAAATTCCATTTTTACTGATTCATGATCAAAAGGTTGTGAAAATTTATCCCATAAACGAATGCGTTCTGTTGCCGAAATGCTGTTGACAAGATGATTATCCTACAAAAAAATTCCGTATACATTACGTTCATCCCACTAAAATCAACTAGAAAATTATTATCTTACAATGAAGTTTTCCACATGGTTCGGGCACATCCATAAACCAGTTGGTAATGCAGTCATGGGTGGATTTAGGCAATCCTGATGAAAATATAAAGGACAATAGTCACATGCTACCAGTGGAGCTTTCTTACACGACTTGCGACAATAAAAACATGTTTTAGCTGGCAATGGTACCAAACCCTGGGAGTCCAACTCATATGGTTTAGAATTCCTTCGTATGTTGCTTGGTTTTTTATTTCCATTTCCATTCTTGCGAATAGGTTCCACTAAAATAAAAATGTATTATGCTTACTGTGTATTAAGCCAAAATGTATACTACCTGTACCTTTATCATTGCCAGGAAATTGAGAATGTATTTCTAGTTCACGCGGCAGCTCAAATTGCTTTGGATTTAATATACTAGCAGCTTTTATCAGCTCATCAAGTGGTGTAGGCTTTTTGTTGGGATCCAATGCTCTTTGTATACCCACTGGCAATTTTGACAAATATTTTTCTGTGTTGCTCAGATCGCTACTAAATGATGCACGACTACTGCTGCGTTTTCGTAAATTACGAAATTTAAATGGGGCCGTTTCGGCATCAACTGACGGCGTATTTGGTCGAGAGCTCTCTGTACGTGTAGCGGTTACTGCGCCGGCAGCACTGCGCTCAACAGAACTTGATTTAGATGATGATGTAGGCTTAAGGGTCATGCGGCAGTTATGACAAAGCCACTGTCCACTTGGTATATCTTCTTCTGTTAGCGGTGGGTCGCTAAGATAATCGAACGCATTAGTATTATTCAATTAACTATGCATATATAAATAAAAAAATAAACACGTGTACTTACTGGCACTGCAAATGGAAACTGGATGGACAACGATCACAACAAAGTAGATCTCCACCTTCTTCGCAAGCATCGCAAAGGTCATGATTGTGTCCTCGACCAGGTCGTTTATAGTATGGATGCTTGGTGTTCACTGGCCGCAATGTTATTTTTTCTTCTTCGGAGGGAGGTGGTTTAATGAGGATTTTAATTTGCTATTTGAACATAATTATATACAAATATTGTATAAAAGTTTTGAATTTTTTAAAAACATTCATAATTTTTGTGGTTAAAATGGATTATACAAATTTTGTAACACAAATGCGGATCGAGATGTTCCACAAACTTTCACCAAAGTTTTATGTTGAGGGAAACTTAATAAATACCTCCATTATGGGCAAATTGGGATCCACTTCCACTTTCGACATCTCGGCTTTGGTATCTTATATTAAAAATCACGAATAAAATCTTTTTAATCCGATGCAATATATAAATTATTCCAAAGGACCCTTTAGCTGCAGTTAAAATGTTTGACATTTGTTCAATTCGATGCTGAAGGAGGTGTTCAGTGATTAATCCACTGTTATGGTTAGGATTGCATTTGAGAGTATGTATTGAAAATTGAAGTTTTTAGACGTCGATGTGCAATTTAACTGTTTAATTTCTAACATTCTAAATCTATATACAGAATATCATTAACCTTAATATATACTTTTTCATATTTCCCGCTACACTAACCTCTTAATCTTAAATAAAAACCATTTCATGTCAAAAATTTTTACTTAGGTAACATAAATTATATGGACATTGGCAACACTGGGCTTGAGTCAACAACTAAAATAGAACAATAACAATTGAAGTAATCGAAACGTAAAGTAAATTTATTGTCGCACAATTTACGTAGATCGGAATTCGCTAAATAAACTACAATAATACAGTAAAAATATGCTTTCGTTTTTCTCCAAGAAAAAACAAGACACAGATTCTGCAGAAGAAGCAATACAAGGACCTACGGATTCTACACAATCGAATGAAGGTGGAGACGATTTCATTTTTATAGAAAGAAAAACTTCAGACCACGATCCCACTAAGTTTTCAGCACAAGGAATAGGAATGTATCCACCAATACCTCCCGCATTTGGAATGGGCAGATATCCGGGTCAAGCGGTTTATCCTCCTATGACTAATGTCGCCAGTGCATCCGACAACGTGTCGCCAGTACCATACGTACAAGGAGTGCCCTTCGAATTAGCGCCGCAGCTTAGCACAAAAAGTGATTTTGAAGTAACTCAATTGCAAGTTGATAGCATTTTAGCGCTGTTGACCCGTCAAATGTCGGTGGACGAAAACGAAGAATATAATTTTGCGCTGGAGAGATCAATACAAAACGAAAGTTATTAGCTTAGTAAATCGTTTATATTTTCGATTTATTTATTTAGTTTTAAGAGAATTATAAATGAATAAATTTAGTAAGACATTAAAACTTTAATTTTGTTTTTCTAATAAATTTTAGATCTGTGTGTCCATACATATTGATTAGCTTTACAGAAATACTTCAGCTCCAATAGAATTTAATATTGTAATCTGAAGAAATTAGATTAGTTTTTTGTATTATAGAAAGCTATATGACAATTTTTTCCAGAATAACTCTCGTTGGGTACGTACATATCCGTAAATCAGCTGATTGTGACATTTGAAGCCTTGAATGGAAATAATAGTATGTTTGTGTTCATTCATCCATTCGCACTTTAAACAAAAACAATTTTATTTGCTATGGTTAGTATTCGACTCTGATTTTTTGCTCATACCATTTAGAAAAATTACTCACCCTCCTCATATAGTGTTGACAAAGTGTATCGTCGTACTGACGCAATTTATTAATATCGAGGAGATATCTTTATAACATATCAAGTACATATTGTTTACTTTTGAAAGTATAATAATTTTGTAATTAATAATTATTATATTTTTGAAGAAAGATGAATTCTAGTTCTGTTATGGCAGGCAATATTTCCAAGGCGGGATCTGATTTGCAACAGCTGCCACAACAACAGCAGTTATATGTTGAAACTTATTCGGTGTATGTGGTGACATGGAATGTAGGCACCCGTTTTCCAGATAACATCTCATTACGTTCGCTTTTGGGTCTTCAAGGTGTCGATGATCCGAACACCCAAGATTTACCCGACATTTACGCTATTGGTTTGCAGGAGGTTAACGTTCAACCACAACAACAGATGCTTGGTCTATTTAAGGAGGATCCTTGGACACACAAAATAAAAAAAATACTTCGTGACTACGACTATGTGGTAATTAAATCAGAACAAATGCAAGGGTTATTACTTTCTCTGTTTGTGCGCCGTGTTCATGTGAAACATATGAGGGACATAGAACCGGAATTCACCCGTACCGGTTTTGGTGGAATGTGGGGCAATAAAGGCGCAGTGAGTATTCGATTCTCATTGTATGGTTGCGCAATTACGTTTGTAGTCGCACATTTGGCTGCGCATGATAAACATTTGGATGAGCGCATCGAGGACTATGAACAAATTATGGAAAACCATCACTACCATGTACCACACTATCGCGAAATCTACGACCACGATTATGTTTTTTGGTTTGGAGACTTAAATTTCCGTTTGATGGGCGACGATAGTCCTGGTGATGTTCTAGCTGCTATTAAAAATGAGAAGCTACCTGAACTTATTGAACGCGATCAATTGCTGCACGTACGGACTAAATTGCAAAAAGCATTTCATTTAATGCATGAGCGTTTGCCAGCTTTTCCACCGACATTTAAATTTCATGAAGGAACTTCAAATTATGATTTAAAACGCCGCCCTGCATGGACCGATCGTATATTATATGCTCTACAACCGCTCAATAAACGTCCAGATGAGAGACTGGCCATCGAACAAAGATCATACAAATCGTTTCCAGCATATAACATTAGTGACCATAAGCCAGTGAGCAGCGAATTCAGCATAAAACTTTATCCGAACTACCGAGCACCTTGTGTCAACTTTAAAGAGATCGCAGGATGGCAAATTGGTGAAGAAAATACAGTCGAATATGTAAAGCCAAATGACTTCGAAGAACGTAATCACGACTGGATTGGTGTTTATCGTGAGGACTTTGCGAGTTTAAATGAATATATCGGTTATGAATATGTGAATCAAGCCGAGTCACCACCATCGTCACCTGATTCACCAGTAGATCCTTTCTTTGAATCACCTCCTCAACGTTCGCGTCGGCACCATCACCGCAATCATGAGCGTTTGCGTCGCCAACAGTTGCAGGACGAAGAAGACATTCGACTCGACTTCTCAGATGACATAAATATGCGAGATGGCGAGCGTTATTTGCTAATATATTTCCAAAACACTGGCATGAGGGGCGTAACCAGCATAGCTGGTATGAGTAACATTTTTCGTGCAATTATGCCCAGAGGCAATGCTAATTAATATTTTAACTTAGCTAATATGTAATTTGTTTATATTTCGTGACTTATTTAAATACGTTTTAGTTTTTATTATACCAAGGCGAAAGACATGTACATAGATTAATCTTATACAATATATGCATACATACATACACATGTATTCCGAGTTAGGAATATTTAATAGTAGTCAATTTAAGAACAAATAATACGCATTTAGACACGTTTTTAAAACATTCTATAGTGTGTGATAATGTTAAAAGTGCTAACAATTTACTTACAATTTAAATAAAAGTTATACAGTTTACATTTTTGGCGATGTAATGGTGTTTTGAACTTTAAATTATATTTTTTAGATACAACCCTACTAATCGACAATACCTCTGTCTAGTCCAGTTTTTTAAGTTATGTTAATGATTTTGTTTCATTTTATTGTTTTTAAATAAAATTACATATTAAAAAGTTTTGTTAAAAACAAACTTATGTATGTATGTATGAGCATATACATAGCTCAGACCGACGAAATTGTTATCAGCTATTACGATAATTCTATTTGTTTGTTCTTTTCAATGAATAATAAAACTTAAGCTTTGATAAAAATTACCGCAATCATATCGACCATAATATATACATACATATATATGTACATAAGTATATGTACATACATTAAATATTGAAATAATAACACAATTGTGTTAATGTACAATATGTCTCTAACTTTCAGAAAATAGTAAAATACTTAAATTTCTCACAAATCGCTTGAACGAACTCTGGCAGCAGTGCTTCTATTAGAATAGTTGTTAAATGATAATTAATATGTTATTTTTGTAGAATAATAAATATGTAAGAATGTTTTCCAATAAGAATATATGTATGTGTCTCTGCTTAATAGTTGAGTGTCTAGAGCGCCACCTATTGAGGAATAGTCATTCATTTTGAAAACAAACACGTTTATAATAACGACGGTTTTCATTAGAAAAATATCCAAATATTCAAATTAAACATTTTTAAATTGTATTTTGACGTACATATGTTCATATCACAATATGCGAGAAATTCCCTTTTTTTGAATACCAGCAAGAGTAATTATATACAATCAATCTTTTTTACGCGTTTTTTCTGGAAACAATTTAGCGTTTAAAACCAGAATTAAGTTTACGTATGTATGTAAAGAATCTTTGCAAAAAAGTTATTTGTATAAACCTACAATATGTCACATTAACGAAATGTTTGTAAAAGTCATTTTATTCTATTCTGGAATGTTAACTAAAAATTTACTAATAAGAATAATAAGTGTACAACAATTTTTACTGATGGGTCCAAATTACCTAATACTGCCTACGCAGTTACCACAGCTAACGAGGCAACTATTGCAAGCGGAAATCTTTCACCATATTCGTCCGTATTTACCGCCGAGGCAATATATTATGTAGGTTGTCAAAAAAGTCTTGCGGTATTTTCGCTAGTTGGCGCTGAAAGCGCGTAGTTCTAGTTTTATTCGTCGCATCGGGTCACACTATACCTTTTTGGAAAGCTCATTTCACGCGCTAACACGTGTTTGATTGATTGTCGTTTCTTTTAAGTCGTTCGTGAGTTATGGCGTCGCAAACATGGAGCAAAATAAAGAGAAAATACGGCATATTTTACAGTACCACTACGATAAAGGCAAAAATGCATCTCAAGCCGCCAATACAATTTGTGCAGTTAATGGACCCGATACAGTTTCCACTTCCACCGCACAACGATGGTTCCAACGTTTCCGTTCTGGTGTAGGGGTGGTCGAAGATGCGCCACGCTCCGGAAGGCCTGTCGTAAAAAATTGCGATAAAATCGCTGAATTGGTCGAAAGAGACCGGCATAGTAGTCATCAAACCGTTATAAACCATTTGAAGAAGCTTGGAGTCACTAAGAAGATCGATGTATGGGTGCCACACGAATTGATTCAATAAAAATACCGCAAGACTTTTTTGACAACACATTATATGGCGATGAAATACGCTACCCTACAAAAAGGCAAGTTCTTTATTTGCTCAGATAGCTTCTCTTGCTTGAAAGCCATACGCAACATACTAAATAGTAATAATATCTAAAATTCGATTTATTTGCATTAAAATTAAGATAAAAATAACTTTTCTCTGGGTCCCAAGTCTTGCTGGCATTCCTAGGAATGAATATGATGACAACTCGGTAAGATTCTTAGAATCTGCCCTCACGTTTCTTAACGAGGTACAAGTAGCAAAATCAGAAAAATGTCAAGCCGACACATTCATAAACAGAAAGTTGCAGACAGGAAGAAATCTAAACAACAACATCTCGCGACAGCAAGCTGCAATTTTACACGTTTAAAGATCGGGCACACACAAATCACTCACCAACACCTTCTTAAAAAAAAACGAAAATCATTATATGTGACCTGGTCTACGAAAAGGGAGCTAACGTGCGAAAAAAAATAATTTTTTGACACCTAAGCCCCCTTTCCGTAGACCAGGTCACATATGGTATATATATAATATATGGGAGTTGATGAATGGTAGCGCCACGATTTTATCTATTTTTCCTCATACCACATTAGTAAAGTCAGTCAGATGTTCGAAAATCCTGATTTTAGTTATATGGGGGCTAAGAAAAGTAGTGGTCGGATTCAACCCATTTTTGACATACAGACATACCATTTTAAAAGAAGGATTATCCCTTAATTTTCGATCAAAAGTCAATTATAGGTACTGGGGTCCAAATATTCAGTACCTAGGGGCTTGAACAGTTTTTATTGGATTTAAACAATTTTGGTCATAAAATGACACACATCGAGAATATTATTCGTGTCAAAGTTTTATCTCGTTATATTAATTGCTTCCTGATTTATTTACTGAAAACTGAACGAATCAAATAGAATTTAAAATTGTGCTATAAGGTAAGTAGGCGTGGTTTTTCCGATTTCGTCCATTTTCACACTGTGATATAAGAATGTAAGAAGAATGCTACGTACTAAATCTGTCGAAATCGGTTGATCGGGTACCGAGATATTATCAAAAAGTGGGCTGTACCAATTTTCCCACTAGCTCCCACAAAGCGTATTTAATTATTGATTTATCGCGCATGTAATAGTTTTTAACTGTACCGCTATATGGGGAGTGAGCCGGGTTATCCTACGACTTCATCCATTTTCACACTATCGGCAGAAGTTCTTATAAGATTTGCACTCCGCAAATTTGGTTGCAGTAGCTTTAGTGGTTTAAGAGATATGAACATTAAACTTGTTAGAGAGCGGGGCAGCGTCCAGGTGCCCCTTGCTACTGCGATGCTCTGTACAAATTACAGTTTTATATCTCAATTTAGAGCTTAGTTATGGCACTTTATATGTTTTCCGTTAATCGGACCACTACCACGCCTATAAATGCTATTATCCGAAAACATATGAAGTACCTTAAATTAAGATATAAAACTCTGTACCTGTGCATAGCTTAGTCAATTTTGCCATGGCCATCTTTCTGTATATACGGGAACTCATCCTGCAATTATTGGAAAGTCGGTCTGAAATTTTTTACATGTTCTTTTCTCCATAAAAAGCTGCTGATTTGTCGAAACCGCTGATAGCTTGTATGGATAAACGTTTCATATTTGACGACATATCTACATATATTAAATTATCCAACGGTAGAATCTTCGCATGAAAAATACACCTGTGAAGGGAATTATAGCTTCGGAGCAGCCGAAGTTAACATGATTTCTTGTTTTAATATAAACTTTTAAAAATAAAAAGACGTTTGTTGTTGTAGCATCATTGTGTCCGCAATATTGTTGCACACCATACCGCATATTTACATTCCACGCAGTAAAATAAAACGCAACATTTTCAAATATTTGATAGCTGAAAATTTAGTTACATATATTTATTCATCGTTGTATGTTATTACAAACTATCTATGTATGTATAATAATGGTAATGTGTAAACACATATACCATTTTTAATGTATAATAAATAGTAGTATAGAAATATAGATTATTTTGCATATTTGTATATAGTGCATTCTTTTCATTGCAATATTAAAATCATGTTACTATTTGTTTTCTTTTTAACTTACAAAAGCTTATACTAATTTTTAAAACAATAACTACATTTTTTTCGATTTGGCAGATTTATTGTTTAAACAGTCCTTGTAAATACTCATAAGACATACATATATAATCCATGTTATAATTATATTCAGTTAGACTTTCTTTTCTTGAAGAATTTTGATTTTTTTTTTCATATTTAGTTGCTTTAATTAAATGTTAACTTTCTTTTCCACAAACTGTGTAGTTGTGTAAGGTCACACATACATACGTATGTATGTGTGGATAATTTTTTGTATAAAGTGTGAAGTATGTATGTATATTTATGTTACGAAAGTCTGTTTATTGTCTTATGTAAAATGTATGAAAGATGTTAGTGCGCTAATTCGCATACTTTGTGCAAATTTGAATACTAGTGTAATTAAAAACGTATAGTATGTTACTACAATTATGACACTGCAGTTTTGCCGCAATAATATCATATACTACATACATAAGTTAAAAAGATGAAATACATAAAGTTGTATGTAAATAGTTGCTTACACATACGAGTACTGTTAACGTAAATTTATAGCAGCAATATTCGTTGTTCTCATTTATTCGAGTATAATTTAATGCAAAATGACTAACTATAATATGTTAATTGTTGTACAATTGCTTATAAAATAAAATACAAATTAAAAAAATAATAATACATAGTTAACAAATTTAAAAACACATGAAGAGTTTAAATAATTCATAAGAGTAGCTGCGCGCATTCAGTCATTAAAGTTACATTTCTTCAAATATTTTGTATGTAATTACAATTTTGCGCTAATTGTTAATTTTTTTAACATTGTACATATGTATGTACATTACTACTTAAAATTTTAATTTTAAAATACATGTGTTCAGAGCAAACAAATTGAGCTCATGAGCAGAACCCAACACAAATATTTGAGGCTTATGTTTACACTTCTTAACTTATTTATTTAAATTAACAATTTCGCAAAATACTCAAGCAAAGGTAAAGCATATAGGCATATGCAGTGGAGCTTCGATACGTACACACATGGTACAACGTCAAACAGGAAAGTAGACTGCGTTCATACACAAGACTCTTTTGTCGTTACGAACGAGGAAAGATGAAGAGACCGTGCCGCTCGTGCTCGTGCTTTCGTATTTCAGCATTCCTTTTCATTTGGAAATTCTCTCCATGGTAGCAGTTGCGCTTGGTTTCAAATTAATATTTACAATATTTTAGCAAATTTTAATTTTATTATTTATTTTTGTATGTAATATGCAAATATGCACAATTTAATAGAAACATTTGAGCAAAGGGTGAATAAAGATAAAAATTTGCTAATTAAAAATATTTTTGGCCCTTGAGAACGCAGTGAGCGACACCATAAGAGATTTTGCTGATGTGAGCGACAAAAGAGTTCATGTGTGAACCTATTTTACGTTGCTGAGTAATATTCAATAATAAATGTATGTATGCATGTAAATATTCGAAAATCATTACAAAAAAAAAAAAAACAACCATTTGTACGGCTAAATTTTGGCTTAAAATAATATAAATGCATAGGTATATGTGTGTGAGTATGCAAATCAATGTGTAAAGAAAAGCAAATATTTTTATTGTGCAAAATGAGCTCGTGGTTAATATACGTGGTACGTGTGTGGTTTAGTTGGTTAACCGTATGACATATCGAAATTCCGCTGTATATGGTAAAGTTTCATAAATAGAGTCTATTAGCGTAGCATTATAAATATCGTAGTCTTAAAGCGTTGAACAATTTGCATTGTGAGGAAAATAAAAATATTAGCGATAGCATAAGAATAGTTTACCAATGGCAATTCGTCAATCTTCTGCAGGCAGGAAAGAATAGGGGACCAGCTGTCTGTTGATCATGAAATCTTTTAAGTACTTTGATAGGCTGAAATAAAAAAGAAAAATAGTAATTTAACATTATTTTAAACAAATTTAATTTACATAAACTTTATACAATCGCTATCATTAATATAATACACATGAAAATTTATTATTTCTAGCTTTATCAAAAATTTTGTTTTACAAAGTATTGCCAGAATAGAAGTAGACATACATACATATATGAATAGTGTTTTAAGCTATTTTTTTTTCTTAAATTTCTCTTAATTAAGTGGTTTTAGCATGCTGCTCTTGCCATCCCAAATCAAAAAAAAAAAAAAAAAACGTTAACTTCGGTTGCGGCTTATTTGCTTGTGGATTTGGCCAAAGGATGAAGTGGTATAATGAATCGTTCAGTTATGTATATAACTCTCAGTACAATGCCAATCGACACACTGTGCGTAACAGATCAAGAAAGAATTCATCTACTCCAAAATCGAATTGAACAAGTCGAGACGGACTTAAAAAGACGCTTTTTGCAGAATCAAATTATTTCTCAAAAATAAAAACGTTAAGTTCGGTTGCACCGAAGTTAAAATACCCATCACAAATGAAAACAGTTTCCATACAAAAAAAAAAAAAAAAAAAAAAAAACGTTAACTTCGGTTGCACCGAAGCTAAATACCCTTCACAGGTGCATTTCTGTTAGTAACTATGTGTCCAGTTTGTATGGAAGCTATGTGCTATAGTAACCTGTTCTGAACAAGTTTTTTAGAGATTACATTGTTGCCTTAAAAAAAATCTATACCAAATTTCGTGAATATATCTTGTCAAATGTGAAAGTTGTCCATACAAGAACTTGATTCCGATCGTTCAGTTTGTATGGCAGCTATATGCTATAGTTAACCGATCTGAACAATTTCTTCGGAGATTACATTTTTGCCCCAGAAAATAATCTGTACCAAATTTGGTGAAGATACATTGTCAAATGTGAAAGTTTTCCATATAAGAACTTGATTCCGATCGTTCAGTTTATATGGCAGCTATGTGTTATAGTGGTCCGATATCGGCCGTTCCGACAAATGAGCAGCTTCTTGAAGAGAAAATGACTTTTGCAAAATTTCAAAAGGATATCTTAAAAACTGAGGGACTAGTTCGTATATATACAGACAGACGGACGGACAGACAGACGGACATGGCTAAATCGACTCAGCTCAACATACTGATCATTTATATATGTATATACTTTATAGGGTCTCCGACGTTTCCTTCTGGGTGTTACAAACATCGTGACAAACTTAATATATCCTGTTCAGGGTATAAAAAACGAAAAACGTAACTGTGTAGTAGTCTCACTCACTGACTTTATTCCAAATCAGTTGTGTAGGTGTACGAAACATTTGTATGTCTGCAGTATTTGCTGATTGATTCGTCAATTATTCTGAAATGTTACTTTTTAATTTTCTTAAAATTAATTTTTAGTCAAACATTTATCAATTGAATAATAATCAACACGACGAAAGGAAACACATCATCTATACTTAATTGGAAAATATTCAAGATTTTCAGAAATTTCTGAAAGTTTTTTAAATCATAAATCTATAGAGTTATTATTTGAAATCTTGATAAAAGATTGTCAACTGAAATTATTGATTATGACCGAACACGAAAAATAAATTAGCGATGAAACTCATACATATACTCTCATCAGACAAAGGATGTGTAGGCTAAGTGCTTATATGTAGTAGTATTTGAAAAAATTGGACACGAAGTAATGTCTGTTTTTATGAAATCCAATTTTCAGTACAAGTGGTCCGATACAAAATATGCTTAGTAAATTCTACAGGCCGAATACGATGATCTTCAAAGAGGCTATGATAAATCAAACAGAAACTGCACGTAGGCTCTAAAATCCTTCACAGGTGTAATTCTTTTATCACAAAAGGTTATAAATAGATGTTTATCCTGGTTTTAATCGGTCAGTTTGAATGATAGCTATGTACATATATTCGTATGCGATAGTGGTCCGATCTGAATAAATTGTTAGGAGATTGTAGCGTTGTACAAGGAATTAATTTAGTTAATTCAGTTTGTATGGCGGCTATATGTATATGTATATAGTTTTATAGTAGCATTGTAGTGAAGAATAATATATGCCGAATTTCGTGAAGATATAATGTCAAATACAAAGACTTAATTCTGATTTTTTAGTTTGTGTGTTAGCTTTGTGTTATAGTGGACTATTCGGAACAATTTTTTCGGAGATTGTATCGTTGACTTGGGTAATACTCTATGTAAAATTTCTTAAAGAAGTCTGGTCGAGTTTCCAACGTTTTCTTCTGGGTGTTACAAACTTAGTGGCAAATTTAATTTATTTTGTTCAGGGTATAAGAAAGAAATTCTCATTCAACTCGACAACAAAAAGTGCATTAACACTAAATTTAATCAAAAAGTTGGCAAAAGAAAGCGACTATAACTTTAAATAGTAATTTTTTACATAAGTATGTACATACTTACATATCTCAGCGCAAAATT
>JBAWJQ010002122.1:0-127928 GCA_037783105.1 Bactrocera zonata
AAACTTTTGAGTCAGATACTAAGCATTTACTGCATATATTTGGAAAAAACTGGTTACTTTTCCAATTTACTTTTGTTTTGCTTATTATATGTTGTTATTATATAAAGGCAAATACATATTTCAAAGATAATATGTAATAAGCACGAGTAAAAAAGTTACTAATTTTGCCTAAATATAGGCAACAATTTCATTGATAACTCGTAAAATCTTTATGTAATATAAATTGCAATAATATTGCCTGCATTTAGGCATAATAAAAAAATTATTCCGATAAGAATAATCATAATTGTTGCTAAATATTTTTGAGCCAGATACCGAGCTATTTTTATTTTTTATGTAATTATTTCAATAGAAATTAAAAAAAGTTAATTGAGTACGAGTATAAATTTTTGAAGCTTTAATCCTATATGTAAAAATAGGTTGTGTTTTTTGTCTGTTCGCTATAGCTGTCTAAACCGTTGTGTGATATGAAAAATGGCCTGAACCACTTTCAAGGAAATCCAATGAGGATAGTTTGCAAATAAAAAAATTCAGAAAATGTTATTTAACATTCAGCTAAGCTGCAACACACTGATAAGGGCGAGTTATAGCGTGAATAACAACAAAAGCAACATTTTTTTGGATGCGCCCGGGTACTGGCAAGACGTTTCTTGCAAATTTAATATTTGCTAAAATAAGACAATCAGGGAAGATAGCGATAGCAGTTGCTTCGTCAGGAACTGCTCCAACTCTTCTAAATAATGAAAAAACTGCTCATTCATCTTTTAAATTTCCGTTATCCATAAATCTTGAACAACAATCAATTGTTCTATTCGCAAAAATGGGCCTTTTGGTTAACTATTGCAAGACGGCTCATTGATTATGTGGGATGAATGAATCATGAGCCATAAAGCACATATAGAGGCCTTGGACAGAACATTAAAAGACCTTAGAAACTCGTTTCATGTCATTGTCATTAACAGAGGCGAGCGAACAGATTTTATCAAAGCATGCTTATTATCGTCGTCCATATGGATTTCGATTGTAAATATGATGAAATTACGAACGTAGTTGAGAGCACATCTTCATGGAATCACTGATGGTGATTTTCCACAGCAACTGCTTAAACTTGGGGAAGGAATTTTGCCACTCCAAATTTAAGTAGTAATTGCCAAATAGTCTATAGTTTAGAAATTTTAATAGATACAGTATACCCTGACATTGAGAATTTGCACGAAAAGAAATTTCATAGGTTGTGTTCTAGGGCCATAGTGTCAGTGAAATAAACGATCTAATTATTCAAAAAAGTTTCCGGAGAAATAAAAAATACAAATCGATAGACACCGTGACTAATATAGAAGACGCAGTCCAATATCCCTGAAATTTCTCAAGCGTTTTTGAGAATAAAAATTAATCCGGGATGCGTGTTGTTATATTTTTTTTTCTAAATATTCACTCAACAAAAACTTGACCAACTGCCTGTACCATTTACTCAAACTTGCGGAAAATACGAAAAGTTAGCGAACGAAAGAAAACGCGTGCGGATTCAATAGCGGTCTAATTACCATTCGTTTCTTTATTTTAGCAACTAGATGACTTAGCCTAAATCTTAAAGCTAACGGGAAAAAACAGTTGGAATGTTAGTATGTATGTACAAAAAGGAGGTAAGTATAATTCTTTTCGTTCAATATTGTAATAGATTATGGTAAGTATTAAGGTAAGTAGTAGATTAATATTAAGGTAAGTATAATAAATTTTCTTAATTTAATTTTTAACAATTCAATAGTTTATAATTTTTATAATTCAGTATTTTACAATTCAATTATTATTTTTATTTTAGGTATAAATTTGTAGATAGGTCGCTTGACGCAACACCGGCCACCTTGACAGGATCAATTTCCTTCAACCTCCATTGGAAGCAAGGCCAGCTTGTGGATGGGGCGCTTGATTGTGCCCGCCTTAGTCGCCACTTCTGCGACTCGCACCTTGCCGTCTTGGCCTTCGACGGTTGCGCCGACGCGGCCGATTACCCACTGCTGCGGCGGCACGTTGTCTTCGTGAACGAGGACGAGATCGCCTGGCTGCAGGTTGCGTTTGGGGTGGAGCCATTTGTTGCGCTCCTGAAGGCTCGTTAGATATATTTTGGACCACTGTTGCCAAAACTGTTGCTTGAGACAGCAAACAAGTTGCCATCTCTCGCAGCAACGAATTGGGTCCGTTGGCACTTGTGCTGGGGGCAGTGCTCGCAGAGGACAACCGATTAAAAGGTGCGCTGGAGTTAGTGCTTCTCCGTCGTTGGGGTCCTGGCTCAACGGTGTTAGGGGACGCGAGTTCAAAATGGCCTCCACTTCGGCCAGTAGCGTTGAGAGCTCTTCCGTTGTTAGTAGAGCGTTGCCGAGGGCGCGAACGATTAGATGCTTGGCGGACTTCACGGCCGCCTCCCATAATCCGCCGAAGTGCGGCGCCCTGGGTGGTATAAAGCCGAAGCTGAATCCTTCTTCGGCTGCGAATCCCATTAGCTCTGGAGCTTGCGCTAGAAAGGCTTCCTTCAGCTCGCGCAGCTTGCGGTCGGCGCCGACAAAGTTGGTTGCGTTGTCGCTGAATACTTTCTGTGGCATCCCTCGGCGACCAATGAACCTTTTAAGGGCGAAAATAAAAGAATTAGTAGACAGGTCCGAGACTAGTTCTAAATGTACTGCTTTTGAAGTGAAGCAAACGAAAACTGCTATATAAGTCTTTACGGGTGGTCGACCACGTATTTTTAACGTTGTATATATGGGACCACAAAAATCTACGCCACATATCAGAAAGGGTCGTAACGCTCGAAGTCTTTCAACTGGCAAATTTCCCATTATTTGGGTTTGCAACTTCGGCTTGTAATGAAAGCAATGTGTACAATTTCTTACGGTTCTACTGCAAGCTTCTCTGGCATTAATTAGCCATATGCGTTCTCGAAGAAGCGCAACCAACGCTTTTGCCCCAGCGTGGTGATTTCGAAAGTGCAGGAACCGTAAATAAGTGATAACGAAATGCGAATTCTTATTCAGTAATAATGGGAATTTGGCATCGTATGGGAGAGGTGCATTTAATAGGCGACCTCCTACTCGGATTAATTTAAAGGAAAGCGACGTATCCGAGTACTCATGCAAGAACGGGTTGAGTTTTTGCAAGTTAGCGGGTAGCGTCGTGCCTTTAGTCAGTTTTTGGATTTCGCTCGCAAACTCAGAATGTTGAATCACCTGGACAATTTTCAAAAAACTCAAGTTTAATTCATCTGCAGTCAGAGCTCTTCCCACAGTAGGCATCTTTGGTCGTCTGATCCAGCGTAATAAGTATGCGACCACGCGAAGCAACTTTTGATGAGAAGAGAATTTCTCAATCAGCTCCATTATGGTGTTATCTTTCACATTTGCAGAAAATGTGACAGCGTTTTTCTTCTTCTCTAAGGCTTCGCTTTCTGGGGAGAGCTGGAAGTGAGCGTTAATTGGCCATAAAGCGGGGTCTTCTAGGAGGAACTGTGGACCGCCAAACCATATAGAATTATTCAATTCGTCCACGTTACAACCCCGAGACACTTGATCCGCAGGATTTTGTTTCGTTGGTACATGTCGCCACTGTACATTGTCAGTCAATTCTTGGATTTCGGACACTCTATTTGCGACAAAGGTTTGTAATGAAGATGGATGCGTTTTTACCCAGTGCAATACAATTTCAGAGTCTGTCCAAAATATAATTTGCTCGAATCGTCGACTCAACATTGGTGCAACTCGTGACCATAATTTGGCAAGAAGATGTGCTGCCGAGAGCTCGAGACGCGGAAGAGACTTGGTCTTCAGCGGAGCCACTCTAGACTTTGCAGTAAGCAGCATGCATTTGACACCACTAGCAGATTGGCTTCGTATGTATATGCAGCATCCGTACGCTCTTATTGAAGCGTCGGAGAAGCCATGGACTTGGCATGTAGCAGTCGACTCTAGGTTTACATACCGAGGAATGCTAATTGACGAGAGCTGCAGTAGGTTGGCTTTGAAATTCTGCCAGCTAGTGTCGAGGCGCAATGGAATCGACTCATCCCAATCTAGTTTTTGAATCCAAAGCTCTTGCAATAAGATTTTTGCTTTGGTAACTAATGGGGCTAATAATCCAAGAGGATCGAAAAGGCGAGCGGAGACTGACAATATGTTCCGTTTAGTGGCTCGCAGATCAGTAAAGTTGGCATCCAAAACAAATCTAAACAAATCCTCTTTCGGCAACCAATGGATTCCTAGTGTTTTAGTAGAATTTTTGTCATTGAAACTTAATGACTTTTCAGTGCAATCACTGTCGAAAAATTTAGGGTGGTTCGAAAACCACTTTGTTAAAGTGAATCCTGCCGAGTTTAATATTTTAATTACTTCACTTCTTATAAGATCTAGAGACTCAAAATTTTCAGATCCTGTTAATAAGTCATCAACATAAAAGTCTCTTTTAATGGCCAATGAACCGAGTGGGTATTTCATTGTATTGGCATCACTGAGCATTTGCAAACACCGTGTTGCGAGAAATGGAGCAGGCGCAGTGCCGTATGTTACGGTGTTAAGACGAAAAATTTGAATTTGCTCAGAAGGATGCTCTCTCCACACAATAAGCTGACAATTTCTGTCTTCTTCGTGCATAATTATTTGGCGATACATTTTAGTAATGTCCGCTGTTAGTGCATACTTATGTAAGCGAAAACGAAGAAGAGTTGAGTATAACTCTTCTTGGATGGTTGGACCTACCATCAAAAGTTCATTCAACGCTATTTGAGTTGAAGATCGACTCGAAGCATCAAATACAACACGTAGTTTGGTTGTTGTGCTCTCGGGCCTTAAAACGCATTGATGCGGAATGAAGTAGTGTGGCTCACTCGGGATCTTATTGTTCGTTGGGCTCATGTGACCCAATGCTTTATATTCATTCATAAAGTCCAGATACATTTTACGAAGTTCTGGATCTTTTAATGTCCTTCTCTCCAGGGCCTGAAACCGCCGAACTGCGGTTTCATATGAGTGACCGAGTAACTTACGGTCAGCTTTAAAGGGCATTCTAACTTGAAGCCGTCCTGAAGGCAATACTTGAGTTGTATTTACGAAAAATTTTTCACACTCTTGTTGCTCTAGTGTGAATTTGATGCCATTTGATTCTGAAGGTAATTCTTCTAACGCCCAAAATTTTTGGACCACCGAATTAATTGACGTTAAGTCATCTTCAGATTGGCATAATGTGCTAGTTGCAGAAGGAGGAGGACTTAGATTGCTAGCATATTTGCCAGACACAACCCACCCTAAAAGGGTTTTCTGTAGCGTTGGTTGATTAGGGCCACTTTTAATTTGGCCAACCGCTAACAAATCGAAAAAGGTTTCTGCACCCAATAAGATATCAATCTTTTTTGATTTATGGAATTCTGGATCCGCCAATTTAATATTGTGCGGAATTTTCCAGCCATTAACATTTATGTTATGGTCTGGATGATTAGCCGAAATGCAACGCATTATCCAGAATTCCGCCGAAAATTCGTAATTATTGACCCGCGACTTAACAAACGCGCTTAGTTTTGTCCCCACCTTCGTGTTGGAATTTCCAATTCCTATTATGTTTAACGTTTTGTGTTGGCGACGAATCCGCAACTTTTGTGCCAAGTCCTCTGTCATAAAGTTGACTTGGGAGCCTGAGTCCAGTAACGCTCTCGCAGGCAGGTATTCACCATAACTGGTCCTCACTTGAATAATAGCTGTCGCCAACATTACCCGATCCGGCATACTCGCTGTATGCATGGCATGTGTGGTTGATGGTTGCGGATGAGATGCAGCGGGGAAGGAAATCGGGTACTGGTGTAGCAATGTGTGATGCGATCGATTGCATACACGACATCGATCCGCTCTACACTTGGACACAGTATGCCCCTTACGCAAGCAATTTATGCATAAGGGCACCGATTTCACAAACTCAAACCTCTGTTGTACCGGAAGCGCCTTGAAAGTGGGGCAGGCAGTTAACTGATGTTCCTTTGACTTGCATTTTTGACAAGGTGGCTGCTTTGCCTCTGCAGCAACTAACGCTGATTTAGTCCTATCCATGTGTGGCTGCTTCATGTGGCTCATGCTGGTTGTGGCTCCGGATTTCGTCCTCGAACAAGATGCTCCTTCCGCTGCTAACTGCTGAAACCTTCTATTTAGAGTTGCTTCGCAATCCTTCCATAATGGTAAGTGATCGTAGTCAAGTTGGTCTTCCCACTTGGATCGGGTGGCAGGGTCAACCTTTGTCATAACTATATGTATTATAATGGCGTTTGTTATTTGCTTCTCATCGCCCAGAGATAGCAAAGAGTCATAAACAGCAGACACTTCATCAATCATTGATCGCAATGAAGGCGCGGATGGCTTTGGGATGGTTGGCAGCTCAAAAGTTTCGATATTGTATTGAAAAATATCAAGCATTTGTTATCATAGACCTTTTTGAGGCTTGCCAACGCTTTCGGATAATTTTCATCCGACATCTGAAACGCTTTAACTGTTCCCAGAGCCTCTCCAGATAGACAATTTACCAAATGGTTAAATTTTTCTATATCTGGGATATTTGGATCATTATGAACCAAGCTCTCAAACAAACTCATAAAATTTTTAAATTCTGAATATTCTCCCTTGAATTTCGGCAAATTCATTTTAGGGAGCCTTGAGCTGTGAGAAGCTACGAAAGATGTTTCGGCAATTGACGTTCGGTTTTTGGCTAAAATATTTTTAATTATTGATTTCGTTTCAACAATTATGTCCTCTAACTCCCCTCGGGCCATGTCGTCTTCATCAATCTCTTCAATTTTAGATTGGCATTTCATTAGCTTTTCGCTATGTGAATTTAATATGTCGAGCCGACATTCCAATTCAATTGGATCTAACGACATGGTTTTTTCTAAAAGGCCCGTCTTTATTCGCAAAATACTATTTTTTGCCACCGTCCTTTGACGCTTTAATGACTTTAAGTCGATTAACTCCTTACTTGGAGAGAGGTTGGCGATAGTTGGCTTTGGCTTGCTCATTTTGCTTGTTTAAATTAAATTTCCGAAAAGACAAAGAACTACAACGGTTGGCAACAGATATATTAAGAATCGATACCGAAAACGAAAAAAAGATATATATATCGATTCCCAAATATACGAAAGCCAAACCAATAGCAATAAGGTTGGCAACAAATATATTTGGAATCGATTGCGAAAACGAGAAAAAATAATATCGATTCCCAAGTATATGAAAGCCAAACCGATGAGTTATGCAAAATGAGCACTAGCACAGTCGAAAATTTAACGCGAAAAAATATTGTCCAAGAATTAAATTTGCGAAAACACGAGATAATATGCGAAAAAACTGACCGAATAAAAATTTTAAAATTATGCGATTTACAAAAAGGTCGCACCTTAATGCAGGCAAATCCGCAATCCCAAAATCCCTTCACATTCACTTCACTATATGTATAGTATATAGTACGTATATGTATGATATATAATATATGTAGAAAACGATATATATATATATGTGTAAATAGGCGTGTAATGTGAAAAGGGAGAGCCAAAAACTGAAAGTGTGCGTTTGCAGTTTTATTATTATTGTTTTTTGTTTGCACCACTTTCAATAATTCGCACTCGTTACCTGGTGCGTCGGCTGTTTGCCGGCGCTTACGTCCCTCTGGCACAGGATACAGCGGCAGCTCATTCCCACGACGACTTAAGCAGCAGCGGATAGACGGCAGCAACGAAGTGATGGCACCAGCGGAATTATAGGAACTGCGGAGCGATGACAGCAGCAGCGACGTGATGGCAACGACGGAGTTATAGCAGCAGCGACGGGATGACAGCAGCGGAGCGACGACAGCAGCAGCGGAGTGATGGCAGCGACGGAGTTATAGCAGCAGCGACGGGATGGCAGCAGCGGAGCGACGACAGCAGCAGCGACGGAGTTATAGCAGCAGCGACGGGATGGCAGCAGCGGAGCGACGACAGCAGCAGCGACGGAGTTATAGCAGCAGCGACGGGATGGCAGCAGCGGAGCGACGACAGCAGCAGCGACGGAGTTATAGCAGCAGCGGAGTGATGGCAGCGACGGGATGGCAGCAGCGGAGCGACGACAGCAGCCGCGACGTGATGGCAGCAGCAATGTGATTCCAACGGATAGCGGTGGCAACGGCTTGCCTTTTTTACCGGCACTTTGGGTTTTACCGGTTTTTCAGTCTTGCGGCACTTTAAGCAAACGGTTTTCCTTTTTTTTTGAAACTGTAACGCAATTAAATTTAAAGATTTTCTTTTTTTTTTTTTGTGGTTTTGTGGTATTTCAAAAAACGTTTGAGCCTTTATTTGCGCCCAGCACTGTACCGCATAAATAATTCACCTTGCGCTGTACTCAAGTACCACCTTTTATTTTAATTCTTAGGTTGGTGAATTTCTCACTTTACACTTTGTCTACGTATACGCTCACACTCCACAATACTTCCCTTTTCCTCTTTTTTGATTTTTGACACTGAGGTAAGTATACGGGTAAGTATTTTAGTACTGCACTTTACACTGTATGTATGTAAATATGTATATTATGTTACAGATTTGATTTTCACTGGTCACGTATGTATATGGATATGTATTTATTCTTTTTCACTGGTCACGTATGTATATATGTATTTATTCTTTTTTAGGTTTCACTGCACGCACTTTACATATCGATATGTACTTGCATATACATGTGTATGTGTATAATTGGATTCTTAATCCTCTTTTTTTTTTTTTAATTTGTTAATTCGTTGTTTTTTTTTTACTTTCACTGAACCGTGAACACCGAAATCCGAAAACCGAACACCGAAAAGGGTACAGTAGGCAATTGGTCGCGAAAATAAGGTTTGCACTATTAGTATTTCAAGTTAAATTTTTTTTTTTTTTTTTAAACACGCATTTGTCCCTGCTCGGGCGCCATGAAATTTCTCAAGCGTTTTTGAGAATAAAAATTAATCCGGGATGCGTGTTGTTATATTTTTTTTTCTAAATATTCACTCAACAAAAACTTGACCAACTGCCTGTACCATTTACTCAAACTTGCGGAAAATACGAAAAGTTAGCGAACGAAAGAAAACGCGTGCGGATTCAATAGCGGTCTAATTACCATTCGTTTCTTTATTTTAGCAACTAGATGACTTAGCCTAAATCTTAAAGCTAACGGGAAAAAACAGTTGGAATGTTAGTATGTATGTACAAAAAGGAGGTAAGTATAATTCTTTTCGTTCAATATTGTAATAGATTATGGTAAGTATTAAGGTAAGTAGTAGATTAATATTAAGGTAAGTATAATAAATTTTCTTAATTTAATTTTTAACAATTCAATAGTTTATAATTTTTATAATTCAGTATTTTACAATTCAATTATTATTTTTATTTTAGGTATAAATTTGTAGATAGGTCGCTTGACGCAACAATCCCCAGGAACTTTTAAATTCATTAACCCCTTCTGGACTGCCACCACATGAATTGGCTTTAATAATTGGAATTTCAATTATGCTTTTATTGAATTTAAGACCTTCAAGCTTGTACAACGAGACGGGGCTGCTTATTAAGGGATTAAAGGGCAATTTAATTGAAGCAACTTTTATCCGCGGCCCAGTAACTGGTCAACCAGCTCATATAACGAGGATTCCGATGATCCCAAGCAATCTGCCAATCCCATTTAAACGGCTCAATTTCAAGTGAATTTCGTTCTAACTGCAAACAAGTAACAAATCCATAGTTTCGAATTAGTAGGGATTGACCTACGAAGAGAATGTTTTGCTCATGGCCAACTGTATGTTGGTCTGTCGCGGGTCGTAGGTCCTGAAAATCAATTTATATTGCTGCTACAAAATAAATTAACATCAAATATCATTTACAGGGAAGCTCTGACTCAAAAAACTATTTATTAGAGAAAGAAAAATATATAGTAAAGACCCTTTTACAAAGTTTAAAAAAATAATAATATGCAAGAAAATATACTTCCATGTTCGAAATTACTTCATTTAACTAATTTTTAATGATCCCACGCAAAAACGAGAAAATATGTGTGGGAGAGTGTGTACAAAATTATAACTTTTGAAATGATTGTTTAATACTCTCTCTTCATTCTTCTCAGTTATAATTATTATATGTTTGACTTTGAATTAGAAAATTTGCGTTGAAACATAGTTCTGATTTTTTTTAACTTGAAAAAATTGTTACATACATATACATAGCTGATATTCTTTCAGCCATCGAGCTTGCTAGACTTGTATCCGAGTAACAATTCCCTCCCTGTTATATTGAAAATATATTCGAAATCAAAATTCACAAGCCACAAATTTTCCAACCGGCTCTCTATTTGCAGCTAAACTCTTTGCCATAGCATACATTTAGGCAGCTGCATACAACTCTGGACGAGGAGCGCAAGAACCGCGCACGAAATAGAGATGACGCTCGCAGCGCTCAATGCGACCAAAATTGTGCAGATGACCAATTCGTGGCCAAAAAGTGTGCACTCGCAATAGTGCTCGTTAGTTGTCTTGTGCTGCCATATTTTTTTTGTCACACATGGCGATTCAACAGTCCGATAACGGTAACAAGTTTTGACAATTTCGCCTCATTCATCTACATACCCGTATATATGGATATGTTGGTTGGACTTGGTTAGAATTTTATGCGCGCAATCATATTTGTTGTTTCTTGCTGGCAGTGGCTGTTGCAGCTTTGTTGTTGCAGCGGCTGTTTCAGCTGTGCGTGGCCTAAAATATTATGCATTCAACGAGCGCACTCATAGGTACCAGCTAGCCACCGGCATGGTTGCATTTGACTATTTTGTTGATTGAAAAGAGCGCTGCATGATGGTTGTATGTGGCAATGAAAGCGGTGTGTGTTTGTATATGTGCGTTGCATAGCTATATAAATTTATATACAAAACCGTATGCGACCTTTTATGGAATATTTGCATATGCGAAATTATTGTTGCCGTTGTTGTAGTTGATAAGCACCGTGGTGCATGTTTAGATCGAATTCAACAGGAATATGTGGATCTGGTCTTCGAATTTGGGAAGATAGGAAAGATTATATAGAAATTTCCACAAAATAGTCTTAATTATTATTAGAGTCTCGGGTTTGTCATTAAATTTGTCGAAGGAAACGACCGAGAACCAATAAATGGTCAAATTTGGAAAGATATATTCACGAAATGTGGCACGGACTATTTTTAAAGGTAGCAGTATAATTTATACAGCATAATGCTGTCATAAAAACTGACCGATCAAAACCAAATTCTTATATGGGAAACTCCTATATTTAACGAGATATCTCCATGAAATACTATGGGCCAAGACAACCGTACAATCTCCATAAAAAATTATTTTGATGGAAGCACTATTCTGTATAGTTGTCATACAAACTTACCGACAAAAATCTAAAAAAATTTTCTAACTGAATTCAAGGTATAATTTTAGGCGTCTAAGCTGCAAAGTCTAAACTAACAATATTTTATAGCTTCTTGACACCCAGACGCGAAACAATTTATAAAACAATCCCAATTTTAAATACTAAAGCATACTTTAAGGCACCCAAACTGCCCTCTTCAAATTTGTGGCGTAAACTCAGATTGGCTGTTGCCTTGTTGTATGTACATACATATGTACACGAAATACAACACTGAAATCGCCACATGTGAGGCAGGTCACATTTTTTCCAAGCGATATGAAAATTTGATTTCTCCGCCAGTGAACTGTGAATATCGTGCAAGCAGTTCCCCCAACTGCCTGCCTGCTGGCTTCTGCATTTTTGAATGGTTTACAACTCGTTACATGGCTCGGTGTTTAGATCATAGCGGTGATTTCGATAGAAGGCAGCTTTCGGTTGTCGTTTTTTTTGCTGTCTATGTTTTTGTTTTTATTTTTGTTTCTGTCATTGAAGTGTAAAGGTGCTGGGGAAGCGGAAAAAAGGCGTGAAAGTGTGCACGAATTAATCGTGGGCATTCTGATATAAATTTGCATATTTCTATGACAATTCGGCACCGGGCGGGGTACACGGTGTGGGCGGTAGGGCATTTAAAAAACGGTTGAAAACATTTTGCAATTTCGCGTTACACAATTTTGACGTTTTCGGCGTGAATGCGTTGGGCAAAATGAAAATGCCGGGATTTGCGCAATAAAGGTGCACACAGATTTGTGTGCCGGTGTTGTTGTAGTTGGTTTTGTTGTTAGATTGCATGTAGAATTGCTTTTGTGCACTTTTCAATGCATACCTATATGCCGTTATTGCGCATATGTAAATGCGCCTGTGTACATTTGTATGTATGTATGTGAATATGTTAAAGCCTTCGTGGCGGCTTATATTTTATTTTGTTCATAAAATTGTTGTTGGTTTGCTGAAATATTGGCTTTATGAGTTTAAATGACAGGAAAATATGGTTGAATTTCCGATCTTATCGCCTTTAAGTTCGTTAGTGGTACTGCGTATGGTTGACGCTTGGACTTTAAATGGCGATTGAAAGCAATAATAAATAAATTTATATTTTTTTTTTGGTTTGAACCTTTGTTGTGGCCCAAAATTGCACACTGATGGAAACCGCTGCTGGTTTGAAATATTTAATCACTTTTATTAATATGATCAACGCGCCTGAATGTATACTATGCTTAGGGCAAATGCCTATGTTTTTATAGTCATAATCATAAGAGGCTCTCTGATGTAAGAAAATAGAGTTGCAGGCGGTTCGAGGATATCTGAGTGTCGTAACCTCACAGGAGGGTATCAGCAGCAGACCTCCAACTCAATTGTTAGTAAATACAGACATTATTAAAGTTTATATATCGATTTAATAGAAGGCGGCAAGAGTTTAATTTTGCTGTCTATCACCCAAATACTGAATTCAATAAGGCGGAGGCAACTATACGGATCCGTAACATTTCTTGTATTTAATTGTAGTGGCAGCTCTATTCAAACACTTCCCCGATGTTGAAACTTCATGAAACTGCTTTGTTTTATGGCTCCATAGCAAAGCTTGTAACACCTCGAAGGAAGCCCCGGAAACCCTTTAAAAAATATATATATATTATGATTGATATAGCCATATTCGTCTATTTATGTATACATGAACTAGTCTCTCAGTTTTTGAAATTTTCCACATGTCCTTTATTTCGAAAAAGCTGCTCGATTGTAGGAACTGCTTATACCGGACCATTATGTCATATAGCTGTCATACAAACTGAACGGTCGGAATAAAGGGATTGCAAGGAAAGCTTTTTCATTAGACGAGAAATCTTCAGGAAATTTGGTATGGAACTAAGGTAATAATGCAATCTGGATGATGGAGCCGTGTGTATAAGTTCACGCAAATGAGGAAAGTTCTCTGAGCGTCATTCACTTGGGAGTAGCCAGAAACTATTCTTTGACATATGGCTCAAGCAGCACATGACTTCCAGTCTTAGACCAAGTATCCAAAGGTATCTGGGTAGCCATAAAAAATCCGTTTGAAGGCGAACTAAAATAAGAAGGCAGATCATATCTTCCTAGGGTTGTGGGCTAGGTGTGGGACACGCCACGAAAAAAAACACTACCAAGAAAAAGAAGAAAACAACCTCGAATGAGAGATTCTTCTTTTGCTGATGACCATTGCAAACGTAGGTTCACGATGTACGGCCATGGACCTGGCATGTCTGCTGCCTTAGTTGAGAAGGTGCCGCTGTCAAGCTGGTTGATGTTTGCGTAAGAGTAAAGGCTAGCATAACTGCTGTCCAAGAAGTGCGATGGATAGGACAAGAACTTAGACGAAAAGGTCCTTGTGGCGTTTATTACAATGGTCATATAAAGGAGCGCAGATTCGGTGTTGGACTCGTGGTGGGAGAGAGACTAAGACGCCGAATCCTGGTATTCACCCCGATGGTTGAACATCAAAGCAACGTTCTTCAACATAACGCTGATTTGCGTTCATGTTTCAACGAGAAAAAAGACGATGTGACTAAAGAGAGAGTTCTCCCGCCACGATATCAGTATCGTGCTTGGCGACTTTAACACCAGGATGGACAAAGAAGGTGTCTTTGGCAAAACGGTCGGTAAAATCAGCCTTCACGAGGAAAATTGGGGTGGAGACTGATGGACTTCTCCGGGGTCCAAAATATGGTTATATGTCCGGCATAGGAAAATTCATCAAAGAACCTGGCTGTCTCCGGATTAAAAAGCCACCAACCAGATCAAGAACCGTGAGTACTCTCCGAGGCCCTAACATTGATTCTGACCACCACCTTGTTGAAGCAAAGATACACATCCGCCTCTGTGCAGCAGAAAAGGCACGAGAACAAACACAAGGAAGGTTCGACATCGAGAAGCTTCATTCATAACAGACAGCCGAACGATTATCTGCTCGAATTGCAGTTCTGCTCTCTGAGAGCACTCATCAGTAACTTGGTATTGGCGAACTGTGAAACAACATTTCAAGCTTTTTAAGTACAATTGCAAACGAAACGAAAAAAAAAGCATATGACTAATATTTAATCAGTACCATCGGAATAAAGGGATTGTATGGAACACTTTTTAATTTAGCGAGATAACTTGAAGAAATTAGACGTGGGTTACTACCTAAGGCAGTGATATATTCTCTGAAAAAATTGTGTAGATTGGATAACTATGGCATACAGTTGTCATACAAACTGAACGATCATAATCAAGTTCTCTTACGGAAATATCGCTATTTGTGAATGACATTCCAGCTTCGCTGCAACTGAAGTTAATTTGTTCTTGCTTTTATTTAATTTACTAGAATAAGTATTTATTTTTTAAGTTTCTTCGGTTTTATAGAATTTACTGCATATTTCTACCCTCTCCCAGTAATTACAGAAAATACTAAAATTATTTCCCACCACTTTACAGCATTTGTTGTTGTTCTTGTTGTACGGCCACTTGAGCATTGTCACCGGCAATTTACAACTCAAATAAAATTCTATTTTCCTCCTTTTTTCCACTAAATAACAAAGCAAACATTTTCTTTGGCTTTAGCTATGCTCCGTCTGCTCGCCTAACTGCTGTCGCCCCCTGCCCTCCCCCTCTCGCTTCAACTTGGCTTGGCGTCTCTTTTGTTGTGACCCCTTTCTCCGCCGTTATTATGCTGGCTGCCCTGGAGGTGTGTTGTCATTTGCTGTTTTGCTGTCGTTGACACTCCAAGTGCGCATTGTTGTTGTTGTAAGTGTTGCATGATGTTAACTTTGCTGCCATTTATTGTTGCTGTCTGTTGTTTATTATTGTTGTTTTGCTTTGGTTGCTTATGTGCGGTGCTCAACTTTCTGCCTTCAGCTAAGCAAAGTAATCGAGGTGGCCAACACACGCTCGGGCGCCACAAGCAGCAGCAAAAAAATAATGCACTTTTTCGCAATTTATAATTTAAGAAGACGCAGCAGCGCAGTGACTTTCTTGGAAGAGTATTGAAGGGTTGTGCTACGCACAGCTGCGTCGACGCTCACGCATGCACGCGCGCTACGCACAAGCACCACCACAGACACACACACACATGCTATCTGGCTGGCTACACAAGGGAACACAATTATGAGAATTGAAGTGGAAGTGGAAGTAGAAGAGCAGAGAGAAAACAAGCTAAACAACCAAGAGTGCCTGTAGTGGCACTTAAGTCTCTCTATTTGCTTATTTTTGCCATACCTCGGGGAATACAAGTACTTCAGGCTAGCAAATTTTAAATTGAAAACTTTTACTTGTACCTAACGGATGCACGCACACACACACATGAATATACAAAGCTACTTATATATTGATGTACACGAGCGCATTGCGTGGCAGCAGCGGCGGTGCGGGACACAACATCAATAACCAGTAAAGCAGGAGGAAGGCAAAAACTACCGTACATAGTTGTAGTACTAACAATGCAACAACAAATAGCAAAAGTTGTTAAAGTGTATGAAAGTGGCGCTGGACTTGTGAAACGTTGCTTTAACAAGCAACAACAGCACGCGCAACAACAACAATTGCAACAGCAACAACAGCACTTCGAGTTCTTGAGAAAAAGTAAGGCAGGCAGCAGGCGCAAAAAGCGGTCTAAGTAGAGAAGCCGCTGCTTCTACGATTTCTTTGCGTAAGCCCTGTCGCACAGTTGCCTGTTGCTGATTATTTTATGTTGTTGTTTTTGTCTTTATTTATTGTTCGTTAACATTTTAGCCGGTGACTCGCAATAAGTGTTTTTTTGCCAATTCTAAATTTTTTTCCTGCACGCTAGCTGCTCAGCAATTGTATGTAGTTCGTATTCGGTCATTAGAAGACTCTAAAAATTCTCTAACATCAGGTGTGCAATACACATACAGATATTGCAAGATCGCTTCGGTATTATTTTTTTCTAAAGTACAAATTTTATATTTATAGACATATCTAAAAGAGAAAAAGAGAAATTTTGTACTATGTATGTTCCTTATAGACTCCGGTGCAGCCGATTTCAATGGAATTTTAGGACGATCTTCAGCACGGCCCAGGGATTTTTTTGTAAGAGCATGAATAATAAAGAAATTCATATAAATGACAATTTTATATAAATTTTATTACTTAATACCATATATAGAAGAAAAAAAATTTGAAAATCGTCAAAGAGCCACCTTGGCACTTTTATTTCCTGAAGCGAAAATCAGAAAATTCTTTAATTTCTGTGCATCATGCAAATATGGGATATCCGGTTTCCAGGCTGTTTGTTTTTAAAACTTTATTGTGCAAAACGCCAGCCATAGGGTCGGAATACATGCAATACATATATATAAATATAATTATATAACTCATACTCTGACCGACATATTCGACAAAATGTTTGTTAGAAAAACGAAAATCATTATATAGAGAGTCGTGTGCTGTATCGACCCGTTTTTGTTTATACTTATAAAATGTCCCCTGAGATTCATTAAGGAGTCAAATTACTCGCATGACATATGTTTGTTATATGGGGGTTGGGCGTTAAGTTTTCACCCAAATTCAGGCAGAAAGATACACTGATACACTGTTATCAGTAAAACACGCTCTCTTACTTGCATTGAGCTAATTTACACGTGGACCGATATATGGGTTGTAAAGTCACCTAGAAGTTCGAAAATCGCTGTGTTAGATATAAGAGACTAAGGGAAGTACGAGTATTTACACGATTCAACCCATTTTAGACACACAGACATACCATCGTCAGGTAAAAATTATCACTGAATTTCAATTGTAGGTTTCACACATTGACCGATATTTTTCTAAACAGTCAACTATATATAATCATTATCCCAAATATTTGCCACGGATTTGTAATCAAAATTCGCTCTTTTGGAAGAAAACACCGCCAAATTACAGATTTCTGAGACTTCCAAACTATATTATATAAAGCGTAAGAAATGCCAACTTCTGAATTTTGGTGCGTTCCGATTTGTCGGAATGGAAAAAAGTAATGTTTTTTTTTTTGTTTTTTGTTTTTGAAAAAATTAAAAAATAAATATTCCTAAAATAATATAAAGATTTCAAGTTAGTATAATATTTATAGTCATCTAAGTGGGCCCTCCTTTTTGCATTTTCTGACAAAATTTACTATAGTATATATTTTTAATACAATCGGCACGAAGAGATCCGAAGATTTCACCAAGCATAAGGCCTACTCATATCTTAAAAATATCTGAATTCTCGACTTGAAATTTTTTGATTGAAAATTATTGTTTTTTTCCGACATTAGGTCAATATAAGAAGAAAACATAAATATTTTTATTAAAAAAGGCAATGTGTTTAAGATAAAAGTAGGTAACTTTACAAATTTCACGAAAGAAACATATTTTTGTACAATATAAAATTTAAAAACACTAAAACCTTGTTTATTTGAATTTTTCACATAAACTTCGAGTTTATATGAAAAAGTTAAAGAAGTTTTCATCCTCAACAACATTGCCATTTAATCCGTAGTAAGGCTTAAAAATTCATTCACACCCTCTCCTTTCTTTCCCCGAACTCAGATAATTTTTCAATAATCTTTCCTTAATATTTGTCATTTTATCTTTTGTTTCCGATGGGTTTCTTTCTATTATGGTTTTTTTCGTTACATAAATTAGCTATCCTTGTCAACTCTTGAAATATGACTAAATTAGCTACAATTGGCGCCTAATAGTAGGCAACATTTTAAAATTTGTAAAATATCTTTGAACATTGCAGTTTAATATTCATTTATTTAAAGCCACATTTGCTGCCATAATATAATAAATATTTATAACAAAAGTACTAGACGAAATTCAATTTTAGTCTACTGTATAGACACGCTTCTCGAAACTATAGTTGCAAACCTGCCACTTGTGTCTGAAAGTTCAGGAATTTCATAAAAATAGCTGCACTGAGTAAAAATTTGCAAAGTTGTTCTCAACTACAGGCCAGCTAAAATCTGCAGCGAAATCTTCGCGTCAGTTTGCATGTCGCAAGCGTCGGTATTAAATAAGTCACGTTGATCATAAACTTAAGTTTAACCAAATCTACATTTCATTTGGCAAAAAACGAAGCTACGTGCAATCAGCGGAAGGCACAACACAACACTAGCACGATACACAGCGGGCGACGCAGGCAAAAGAGGGCTGCCGCTGTTTGCCACTAAAAGGCGACGGCGCTTTTTGCACCAAAGCGAGCGCCGAGCGGCGTTTGTAGCTTTCACTGTTCGGCGCTGTCGCTGCCAGCGTGGCATTGCATTGTGCATTTTATTGTCACGCTACTTTGCAAAATGCACGTATCCTTTATTAAATTTTCGCCGCATTCCCACGGCGTCTGTCGCTTAGGCGCTGCGCATCGTGTCTTCCTTCACAGCGACGCACGCACGTACTCAGGCACAATAGGGAGAGCGAAATATGCTTATCCATTACCGTATAAATGTGGCAGTGTGTGTGTGTTTTTTTTTGTTGGAAAGGGGCGAAGTCGGTCCAAAAACGCAGAAAACAGTGTCTTGCGTGTAGTGAAGCGCATAGTGCTATTCCATTGGGCAGGAAATAACACGCAGCGTGACTCATACACACACACGCATGAAAAGCACAAAAAGTTATGCGTGTGAAACACATTTATACACGCAAACCAATGCACACATGCAACAGCCAAAGGCGCATATCGTGCTTTGCGTCACCCCGTCCTCCCATAGAACCCTCACACGCCTTTTCCGCTGTTTTCTGGCTGCGCCCTGCCTCGTTTGCAACTTTTTCGCTGCAGTAATTTCGTATTCTATGCAAAAATAGCATTTTGCATTTTAATGATTTTCGCTTGTGCACTTAAATCTACAGTTTTTCTACACTTTACTGTCGCATTTTTTTCGGTAAATTTTTTCTCAAACACTTTTCCACTATTTTGTGTTTTTGTTGTTGTTTCAGTTGTTGCATTACATTTACGCAGACGTTATTTAGAGCGAATACTAGGAAAATAGTGTATTTGCCAGTTGCACGTCGTTGCAGCGTTGGACGCGTGTAGCGGGGCGTATACGTAATTGATCTTTCAATGGAATAAAATACAATACTGTTATGTAAGTAAAGCGTGTGTGCAACGTGTTGTTGTATGCAGATAGCATTTTCACGTTTTTGTAATACTTTTTTATTTTTACATACTTCTTCTTAGTTTTATATATTTCAAGGAGAGTTTTTAAAATTATTCTTATTTTATGAAAAAGCAAATTTCAAACTAAATATATGCAAATAATGGCAAAGGATGGGCTTATACTTGTAGTTTTTTGCCTAAATCATCATCCAGGCTTTTAAATTTCTTTTCATTAAGTGTATAGATGAATTTCTATGTATCATTACTTTTCTCTGAAGATTAGTGTTCGTGTGCTTTAATATTCCGAAAAAGATTTTAACAGTGTAATCACTACAGTCGAAGCTGTGCAAAGGAGTTATAACTACTGAAAATTCAGAAAAGTAATTTTTTTTTAAGATTCCTTTATTAAATATCATTTTAGTGTATTTTAGTAATAGTCGATTCATCCCTAGGAAGACCTTCGAAAATACTATAATTGGCTAAAATAATTTATATCTAAATACATGTGATGAACGAAGAACTAGTTGCAATTTTTATTTTCGACTTAATTTAAAACAAAAATTGTTCCTTTTTGTGAAAAATCAAAAAATATATCAAAGATCTTATTCCTTCGATTTTTCGAGTAGCCTAGTTTTGTTGAAGTTTTCCTCAACGAGTCTGACAACGGTGTTTTGAATGTGTGGATATGTGTAAAAAGAAACGTGGTGGTCAACTAGCCCTTATTTTGTTCAAATCATAGATTTAAATTTTTTACAAAGAAAAAATCAAATTTGAATACTTCATTTCATTTTATCATGTCGTTTTTACTGATAGATCATTATATTCAAAAACAAATCGTGTTCATCAAATTGACAAAAGGATATATTCCCTTAATATCCCTTCTTCGTGATCTCGGCGACGGATCCACTTTCCACACATCGCATCACGCAATGGATTTATTTAGAGAACATTTCGGTGAGCCGATAATTTCAACTTTTGGGCCAGTTGATTCGCCAAGATCATGTGATAGACTTTTTCCTGTGAAGATATGTAAAGTTAAAAGTCTATGCGGTCAATACCGCTTCAATTCAGGCCTTGGAGCAAAACATCACTTGTGTTATTTGCCAGTTACGAGTCGTTCTTTCGAATGATAATAAACATTCCTCATTAAATTTGAAGTTTCTGCATTTTTTCTTTAAAAAAGTAGAAAAACTCGAAATGAATCATCTTTTGTGTACATTGGCTATAAGGAGTGCGCCTTTAAAAGGCGTCATAGCTTGTTTTTGAAATAATTTCAATATTAGAACAAGCAAAAATATATACTTCTGCAAATGCTTATATTTTACTCACATTGACTACATTGTCTTTATGGTTAAAAGGAAATTTCGAAATACCATTTACGAACTAACTGAAGAGCCCCACAAGATGGTATCCAACTGGGCGAGAGTCAACCCAAGTTAAACTGCAATGGTTTTGTTTACTAGGAGGTATAACATCAAACGTGTCTCTATACTATTTTGGAGCTTAACATTTTCAACCTAGAAAGATTGCTAACATTTGAGGAGAGATTGATAAGGTAGCCTCACTAAAGGTGGTGTTTTGACTCCACGAAAGTATAATCAAGCCAATAATGCTCTGTAGTGTATTCATAATAGTAGAGGAACTTATGTGCTAAGCAGCTTCATCGTGCCCAATGAGCGCCTCTCATCGGTACTGCGGAATACACCAATACTAGCTCTTAATATCTCTTTACGCATAACAAAGGTGTTCACACCAATAGAACATACATATAACACCGATGGACGGCAGGTGTTTTGCTGCAAATTGCATTATAAGCCTCAGGGAAGTTGGTTATATGAAGGCGTCCAAACAAGGACACGCCAAAGTTCTCCCCTCCTCCAATTGCATCCCGAAAAATTTGGATCACTGCTTCGCAGAGGTCACTCACAGCGGATATATCTCTGCTACCACACCAACGATGGATATGTGGATGGGAAGTCGCTGGAGAAAAAGCGCAGTGAGATATTTTATGGATGGGTCGAAGCTAGCAGAGAAGGTAGAAAGGGAACATTACCTATAGGCTAGCGGACCATTGTAACGCTTTACAGGCTCCGACAGCAGGGCGGCTTACTAACTGTGCGCTCTAGCTTGCTAGTGTCTGCCTTCACCAGAAATAGCATCTTCTACTTCATAATGAGACCCATTGTTGCCCCTCGCCTTAGCCGAATTGCCGGGAATGGCTAATCCGATGAGCTAGCCAGAGAGATATCATTTGCCCGTTCGTTTCAAAATGTCACCGAGTTGGATCTTCATTGATGTCTTGCGTTTTAACACTCAACCTTTGGACCACGCGTGCGCAAATAGGGTAGGAAAGATAATATTGTCGCAATCGTAGGCATTTTTACTAAGGATAAAAATCTTGTACCATGTTTATTATCAACGTTGTGTGGAGGATGGTGAGGTGGAAATATGCAAGTATTTTCTTCTTCATTATCTAGCGTTTGCAGTTTGAAGATTAAAATGCCCCAGCAGTCTCACCTTTGACGAACCCGAAGACATAGCCGAAACGTTTCAACAAATCCATAATAGACTTAAAACGATTTTTCGCTTGGTAAGACTTTTATGAAATTTATATCTGAGCTTAATTCAGTTAGAATCGAGCCCCTCTAAGGATCGGTCTCCTAACCTACCCTAACATACTCTAATTCAAGTGATGGCCTGTTGCATTATTATTGTAGAATATGTCCGTTTTTGCTTATGTCAGCCGCAATCTACACGTGTTAAGAGATAATATGAGTACAACACCAAATAAAATCCCTCTCTGAACAACATATTCACATACACAGTACCACGCACACATGAAAAGCAAATAATGGAATTGTATTGAAATGAAAGTCCGCACAAAGCGCCGAATAACGCTTGCAATTAGAATGAAAAGCTGAGCTTCTTTAATGCAATTAGCGATATAAATACTACGCAATGAAATGAAACGGATTGAATAATAAAGTGGGATAAAATCATTTCATCCAACGTGGCGCGGCACAATGCATTGCCAATGGCAACGCGCGGCAGACAAACTACTGCAGTCATATCAGTGTGTATGTGTGTGTGTTGGAAGTTGAAAGGAGACATTATAGCATGCTAGTAGCTATATACTATGCGCTCATTGTTGTATGGACTTTTGTATGATTGCGCACATGCAAAATGTTACGTATACGCCACGGTGCACGGAGTGGAGTTGGCAAATCTGAGAACAAACGAAAACGAAATGAACCAACTAAACTAACAAAATACCGTCAATGTGCGCGCTGCAGGCATTCGAATTGTTATTGCTATTGTAAGTATATGTTTGAATGTATGTGTGTGAGTGTGTGGGTCGGATGTGGCTGTTATGCGTGTTATTGGCTGTGTGTACAATGGTAAAAAGCAGCAGCGCGCATTACAATGAACGTGCCAAAAATTGTTAATTTGCTGAATTTAGCTTTGCCACACGCACACACACACATATGGAGACACAAACAGATACACATACGCAGCGGCATTTCGGCATGCTGCAACACAGGCTTTACGTACTTATCTACTGGCTTTGCGTGCTGCTTTGCTTGCAACCGATTTTGCTCAGGCATTTGTGTGAGTGTGTGTGTGTGTGTGTGTGTGTGACAAAGTGCGGTGGCGTGAGTTAGTGAGTGCGTGCCGAAATGACAATTTCACAGATCCATAAATAGTTGCGCAATGAATGGCAGTGGCAAAGCAGCGAAATGCAAAGACAACAGCAATGCAACAATGCCACCATTAACATATGGCCATGCAACATGCACGCACACATACCCACACACACATACGAACGAAAGCATAGTTTTAGCTTGTTTGTGTGCGTGTCTGTGTCATTAGTTGTGCGAATATGTTGAGACTCGGTTTGCCGGTTTGCCTGACGCAAATCGGATGAATATTTAAGTGAAATCAAAATGAATGAATGTGTAACTCAAAGCAGCTCGCATGACGCAGCGCTGGCTGCAGCCTTCTTCAGCTCCCCAGTCACAAGCACAGTCACTCGCAGTACTTGCTCTTAATCACAAGTAGCTCGAAGCCTGGAGTGCCGTTGTGGGGCATGACATTGCTCTCGCTTGCTTTGCCACTAACAGCGCTTGCCACAGCGCTTGAGCTGGTGCACAGAGCGCTGCAGTCTCCTCTGCGTTGCGTTCTGTCACTTTCCAGACACATGCGCATATGTGTGTGTGTGATTGTGCGCCGGCTTTGTTATCTGTGCGTGCATTTGCAAGATAAATGCAATAATATTACCAGCGTTGACGGGCACGTTTGCTTGGTCTTTGTCTGTGCACTCGTAGACACAAACACACACGTGCGCACACACATACATATGTATATGAGCGTATACTCTGCAGAAATTTATTATTGCAATTTCACAGTAATATTACAATAGATGAGTAAATGCGTGCCAGGCAAAGCAACGCAGCGCATTAGTTGAACACACACGCACACATATAAGTATATATGTATATATATATGTGGAATATACTATGTGATATGTGTGTATGTGTCTATGCGCTTGGCATAGTTTTGTCAGCTGCTTTGCATTCTAATATTTTAATGCATTTAAATTGGAATATTTTAAACTGATTTGCTTTGCCGAACGCCCCGAGCGGCGAATGGGCAAAAAGCGCTCTGCACAAAGGCAAAGACATTTCATTTTTGGCGTTTACATACATACTTGCTTAAATATCGTATATAGATTGTACTCATATGTATCTGCACGTATCTATGGCACTTAAATGTTTGCCATAATGTTTATTGGCAAATTTTTGTCCGATTTATTTGTCAAATAAACATATAAGCTACACATAGAGAATTAGTGAGAAAATTTAAGTTTCTTAAAAATTAATTTTATCGGTTTCTAAAATAAAATGTGTACGAAAAATTTGCTTACGATAAAAATAATAATAATTTAAGGATTCTTAGTTAAGTATCAAATAAGTAAAAGAGGAAACGTGTACGACATAGCTTAATTAGCTCAAGAACATTCTCTGCGATATTGTGCAAAGGCGATTTTTGACTGGACAACAACTCATCGTTACTAAGAGAAAATCTCTGCCAGGCTTCAGAAGCTTAACACATGGTGGAGTTAGAATTCACTTGAGGTCAAATATCTGTTTCTCAGTTCGGATTCCACTCTTTGGTGGAAGCAGCATGTGGAATTAAACATGATCAAAGCCATAAAAACTCTCATGGTGTGCAAGCTGCACACTATCAGGTGAATGCACACCATGATCGTGAGACCTATTGTTACATATGGAGCGGTGGTGGGCTTCGAAAGCAGCGCAGATTTCGATAGAACTTCAAATTTGGAAATTGCCCAACGGAAGCAATAGAAGTCGCACTAGACTGCTCCACCTAGTAATCAATCAAATAGCTAAATATGCAATGCTTCAAATAACAGCAGAGGTGAAACACCACTGTCCCTTCTGACGAGGGACAGCATAAACAAAATTCTAAACTTCACAAAGAGGTGTAAAGTTATACTTGGCGTGAATGACTGGAGTAACTTCACGTTTAATCTACTACCAAAGTATAACACTATTAGGTGGTACACTGACAGCTTGAAAACGGCTGAAGAGCTTGCTCGCTTTGGAACTGTTTACAAGATAGTAGAATCGGAAGCCTGCATTCCATAAAGGAGCTGCAAGAAGAAGACAGCGGACAGAAAAAAGTATTGGAAAAACTCACATGACCAAGCAAGTTTTCTAGGTTTAAAGGTGTAATCAACCTCTCGAGAGACATTCCGGCTACTTGTGACATTAGATACCGGCCACTGTAGGCTCAGGAAGCACTTATTTACCCTTGCAGCCTCTTCTGCAAACTGCCGATTTGCAACGTGAAACCTTATGCAATACATCTAGCAAGATACTGGATTTTATCAGTGTGCTGGGACTAAAGCACAGCGTTGCAAATCTCAATTTACTTCCAGCTATGGTTAAGAACAATGTTTTCAATGTAAATATGTTGATAAAATCAAGAAATTACAGAAAATGTCTAATATGATTATCGCAATAAAATCTTTTTATAAATATTACTTTTGGAATACCACAAAGAATTTCTTAAAACTTTTCATATTTATTTTCTAGATTTGGTCAATTGCCTTGACACTTTGTGCTTTACATGTCTCATAGATGCGTTATCGTTGGAAATGTTGCCATTTTATCACGAATTTGAGTAGCATAAGGCAAGATCGCGAAGTCATTCAAAACTTGCTTCATTCGAGTCGTGCATCCATCTCTGGTAATGACGATTACATCGCAAAAGCTAAAGAAATCGAGTTTGAAAATCTCCGTGTTGGCATCTGAGAGCTAGGAAAGGTATTTTAGGTATGAAGCAAGTTAATGCTTGACTCACCCAAAAGACCTGAATCTTTTGCAAAAAACACGTAGAGTAGAAGTCGCAGCAGATATGATTGACAATCTAGAATAACACTACATTCGTCAAATGCGTCATTACTAGTGTGAAGACGTTAGTTTATGAATATGTCGTCGAAATCATTTAGCAACCTTGTTTCTTTGACAATCCGGGACAAGTTTGATAGATATATACGTATTTAAGGTGTTAAAGAAAATATCTGAGTTAATCATCCTTAAGAGACCTAGTTATATTACTTTTAGACACCCTCAAAGAAAATCTGAAAATTCTTAAAAAATTATGAACACTTTTTTTCTAGATTTATTCTGAAAATATTTCGAAAAAAAAGCTAAAGCAAAATTCAGCTTCGTCGAGATGATTAGAAAGAGGGTACTTTTTGGGAAGAAAAATAATTATAGAAAAGCCTTTAGTTCTTGAGAGAAGACCGAGAAAGAGTTAAAACCCATATTGAGGGGTTTGATGTGGAATTAAAAAAAAATTAACGAACAATTATTTTGAGAAAAATCTTGAAGTAACTTTAAGAATTTTTTTTTTTTTTAATTTCAACAAGTCGAATATGGAATATGGATTTTTGTGTAACTGTCTGAACACTTTCAAAGTCTGACAAAAAATTTAAAAGAATTTTTTACAATAAAAACGAGCATATATTTATATTTGTGAGCATTTAAGATATCTTCCCAAATAACGGTTTTGTTAATAACCACTTAGAGTGGGATAAATGCGCCAGAGACATACAACTTTATTCTCGCCATGGTTCGAGACAGCGTTAGACGAGCCGATGTCAAATTAGAACGATGGGCGTGGTACCGCCCAGATTTAGGTAAAAGCTCACAACTCGGAAGCTACTCGATCGATTTCAGGCAAGCTCAGTAGGTAATAATATCCTGATATTTCTACAGATCAGACTTAAACCACGTCTACTTCCCATATAACTTAATTCTGAATTCCATCGAATTCTTTTAAGGTGAGGAATATCTTCATATTAAATGAAGTATTTACTATTATATTATTATTTTCTTTAAATACATTTTTTTCAGTGTGCTAAAAAATTTTATTTTGTCTATATTAGTGCTCTGCATGTGCTAGTTATCAGCAACTGGCATTAAAATTTCTTAAAAATTAATATATAATCCCAAACGTTTATGCATGCAGGGATTTGCATATTTAATTATGTCATTTCGCATTTATATATCTGTGTGCATGTGTATGTGTAATTGCATTGCACGTATGTGGTTTCATTAGTTTAGGCTTACTTTGTCAGGCAATTGCTTTGGTAATGCTTAAATTAATGTAATTTACAAATGGCACATAAAAACAGCTTTGCACTTCAAAATAATATTTACTTGTGCACTTTAGCATGAATATATCTGTAAACTTGAATATAAAGGGTGTTTTTTTGAGGCGAATAGAATAGCTGAGAGCGAAGGCTGTCATGCTGTTGTCATCGACATTTATGCCTTTCATACAAAAGAGAAGCGAAAGAAAGAGAACTTGAGTTTTGAAAATCGTGTTTAGTTTAAAAAGAGTGTGCTAATTAGTTGTCCAACTTTTGTGTCTCCGTTAGACTTTTTTAGATTTCCTTAAAAAGTCAAAGTGTTTATGATTTCACTCCTTTTTTGTATTAAATTTGAAGCAAAAACTCTATATTCCCAAAAAACACCCCTTATATACACATAAATCTATATAAAGACACTTATTTGCGGCTATTCACGCATGTGTCTGTGTAGTTGTCTAATAATGTAATAAAATACGTTGAATGCAGCAATTTTCCACTTACCATTCGAAGATGTCGAGAAGAGGAAGCTGTGCGTTAAGTCGCTCCAACCATAACGATTCCTGCAAATACAAATGTAATTAAAACGAAATTTAGCCAATGCTTAGCTATTTGTGTTACGGTTGCTTGAGTCCTAAAGTATTTCAAATGCGTTCGAAAAGACAAACAAACGAACAAAACGAGAATTTGCAAATTAATTAGAGAATGAAAATGTCACCTCGAAAATTATTAAGCACAGATGATTATTTGTGACAAAACACATCAATTGCATCAGTGCGTCAATGCAGCATACGGCATACGGCATACGGCAAGTGGCATGTGGCCGAGAGCCAAATACCTGCACGGACCGGACGGACTAAGTATTTGCATACAATTTGTTTGAGGGTTTGCATATCATGCCTCTGTAATTAGTTTTTGATTTTATTTGAGCATTGTTGGGCAAGTAGGACGCTTGCAGCGAATGCAAGTATCGAGATAACGAGAAATAAACAATTCATGAATTAAATATAAATTAGCATTGCAGAACAAATAAAGTGAAATTGGAAGTATTTCTGTGCCCTGAGGCCCTACATGTTTATTTAAGGTCTTAATTCACTTATGCAATCCATGCATATACCTAATTATACATTATTATAAACATGTATATACAATATGCATATGTATACGTAAATGTTTATTATAATTATTTGCTTTGTATTACTTTCTTGAAGGATTAATACTCAGTAGGTCAGTTTAGTTTGAGGCCGAAGTTCTGCAATTTTTGAGCTTAAAAACCAATAGACGTCGCCTTGGTTCAACGGAATCATGATATTAAATATATATAGTTTAATATCACGATCCGATGTAATAGATTAACATTTAATCCATATTTTCAAATATTAGTGAAAAAGTAATTTATATGAAGAAAGCTATATACGAAAGTTATATGTATGAGAAGTTATAGAAATTATTAACACATTAAGCTGAAGGCGAAGTCATACTGCCAAGTCTCTGCGTTCCTGATCATGTAAAACAACATAAGTAGTGAGATCAGGATCGTTCAAATAGTTGGTTCTAGGAAAACAGGAGAGTACGATTAGCTTTGTCACCGCAAAATATCAACTTCAGCGCATTAAAGAAACGTTCTTTAAGTCTTTGCCTACTCCTTCTTCCTTGCGAGAAGCTCTTTTATGTTATGAGGACCCACCGCAATGAAGGTTTCAGGTCCTACCATGTTAGTGGATGCTGCGGAGCGGCCGAGCTCGCCATCCAGTTCATTCCCGGCTATTCTTTGTGACCGGGCACCCAGATGAGATGCACTTGGTTACGTTCCGCTAGACTACTCAGCCGTTCGCTACACTCCTGCACCAGAAGCGATTTGATCTCATAAGCAGAGATTGCTGTAACTGCCGCTTGACTGTCGCTAAGTATGGTTATAAGTTTATTGCGATAATTGCGTTTATCTTTACATACCGACCAATGGCAAAGCCTTCTGATTGAAAAATGCCCGGAAACCTTTACATCCCACCGCCGTCGGTGTACCACTTGATTGTACTATCCCAAAGCAGTAGCTCGAGAGCAGAATCATTCCATCAGCCTTGCTACCAAAGGTCACTTTGAACATCTTGATGAAGTTTATCCTTCCGGTAATGCTAATCCTTTAGAGAAGAGCCAATTGTATTAACACATTTATTTTTTTCATCCACTGGGTGGTAAGGTAATCTCTACCACATCCTTTTGCTGTCATTTGGAGCAGTGGGTTTTAGTTACCTGACCGATTACTAAGTGAAGTGGTGCAAGCTCAAGCATGATTTCAAGTGCTGCCATCGGGCATGTTGCATTGCACCCGACACGCAAATGCATGCAAGTCGTTGGAGCATCGATAGTTGGAGTCCTTCCGAAGTCTGCGAACCATGGTCAAGTCAACATGTTGGTTCCACCGCAGAGTGGAATCCAGCGTAAGACCAAGATATTTGACCATGTTCGTCGTTTCTATCTCTCTGCTCACAAGGGTTAGGTTCTTTAGGACGGACAGGGACCTACATCTCATAAACGAGACGGTGGTCATCTTAGAGGGGTTGATGAGGTGTTGATCAGGGGAGCCCATATAAAATTTGAACAAATGGGATAAAAGATAGCAGCAACTCGAAGAGAGCATAGATATCGTTCAGCACAAATCATTTTTGGACCCAATTAGATACCAATCCTTGAATGTCTATTTACAAAAACATAACGGATATAAATAGTTTCATTAAGGACACAAAATTATTTAAACACAACAATGGAAGGTGATATAAGAACCAGGCCTTACGATGGTCAAAATCGAGTTGCCAGCGCTAATTGAGCCCGAAGGGGAAGTACTCTTACTAAAGATTAGAAGAGTCAGAATGTGTGAGTAAATCGAGAAGCCCAACATTTGAGATAAACGCTCGATGCATTAAAATTCCAGGTTTTGAATAATACAAGGCCATAGTGGTCCCTGCGACGCAGTGATTCAAGTTTTTGGGAATGCAGTTGAAGGAGAAGAGAATTTCCGCGTGTCCGCTGGCACTGTCTACGAGTGCCGGTGATGAAAAATAGGCATATATATAATAAAGTCAAGCGAAAATGGTTGTGGCCGAATTGTAGAAAGAATTGACAGTTAAAAAGGTATTACTATGCGTTTGGTGCTGTTCTTCCAAAGAAACACTCTTACCCCGGGCCTTTACTTTCACAATTGTGGATAGGTTTGGCCAATAAGAAAGAAATTGTATTCTACCAAGGTAAAGACAGGGCACACATTTCTAGAGGGACTTGCGAGAGTCTGTGGGTGCTTGGGAAGTTCTCCTCGCATCAAGTGATAACTATCCGTTTCTGTCTATAGTGAATGGTTTTGCTTTAGAAATATTAGCCCCGAATGAAGCTTTTAAAAAACTGCTGTTCCTATTTTTTTGTCAAAATAAAGATGAGGGCTTTTATTGGTGCGGCAATATGACATATATGCATGTGAAATAAAAAATCTCATTTCACATCTTTTTTACCGTACTATTTATGCAACATTTCCGCCTGTTGCACAGCACCTATCAGTTTCAACCAAATTCAGCGAACAATCAATAAAATGCCCCACGGCAAGCCGCGCGCAATCTTGCACTAAATCAACGTGCTGCGACAGAGATTCCACCAAAGTGTAGCGCTTAGCGTGTCATGTCGCCATTGTAACGGTTATTGCTGCTGCTGTTTACGCTGTTGTTGTCACGCTGCTTGCTACAGCTACATAAGCAATGGAACAGCAGTGTGCGGCAACGTTGCAAATTGTTAATGTGGCAACGCTAAAGCTAACAAAAGCTGCTGATCAAGAGCTTGAGCATTATAAACAATCAATTTGCGCCAATAAAAGCGGTGAAGGGGAAGGAAATTCTGACGTTGCACGTAGCCAGAGCTTATAAAGCAACAACAGTGGCAGTGAAACAGGCAAAAGTGGTACTAATAATAGGAAAACGGCTGTAAAGTGACAACAAGTCGTTGCGCGACAGCTAAACATTGTTGTTGCCTTGTACTCAAGCAATGAAGTATTGATTGCGATGTCTACTCAAGGAGTGAATTTCAGCTGAAAAGCAGAACTTAGAAGAGAGACAAGTAAGCTGTTACACCACAACAGTGGCCACAAAGTGGTGGTACATCAATAGACTCGCTATGCATGCAACACGCGGCAGCTGTTGTGAGGAATTCCCAAACAAAATGCTTGTCTCGGTTTGTCTGCCTCATGAAGCTCGAGCTTTGTACTCACCTTGCTTGCACAGTGGCCTCGTAGTGCTGGTCCGGATCCAGTCCGCGTATCATATAACTCATCCCCTGGGTGTAATGATGTGACAATGGCATCGCAGCGAGCACCACATCGCGCCAATCGTTACGACCCCAGTGCATCACATTGCCGTAGCTGCTGAGACCGGCGCCCAAACCGCTGCCGAGACGATGATTGTGCTGGCTGCCAAGCAAGCCGCCGCCCATGCTGCCACCACCGACGCCGCCGCCACCGCCATACATCTGCAGCAGCGTCGAGGAGGATGACGAGCCAGTGTGCGTATCGATGGAGTTATCGACCTCGTGTCCTTGTGGCAACCTTCGGAAGGACAGCTTGTACTCTTCGATGGGTGTGTGTGAATCCACGGTCCAAGAAATGTTGTATCTGCAAGAAAGACGAGACGAGATATTAGTGGCAAGCATAAGAAAAGAGAAATTGTAATGCTGTGTATGTGTGTGTGTTTATGTGTGTGCCAGCGCACACTAACGGTATTGTTATGCATACAAACTTGCAATCAAGAAATGCCGTTGATCCATTCAATGGCGTTTATATGTATATGTGGGTATGTCCAACAATGGTTGTTGTTGTTGTTATCGCTGTCTTTATGTGCAACATAACAATCGCATTGTCGAGCTGCTGACTCAACGAGCGGGCCGAAAGCGGGCAGCAGCAGCGGAGCGCGAAGTTAATGAAGTTCCCGCTTCTATTGGTGAAACAATAATGGCCGCCACACAACAACTACAACAAACAACACCACCGAGGCATTTGACTGCAGTATCATCATGTTGATGCCGAGCTCATGTCGAGAAAGTCATTCTTGGCAGCACCGCAGACAGCAAAGTCAAGCGCAAATTCCCGCCGGCAAATGGTCGCCAAGACGCTGAGCACAAGCCGGCGCATGCCGCGAGGGAGTGCGGTGGTGGCATAGTCAATGTTTGCATTGTTAAGAAGCTGAAGTGCGAAAACAATGACGGTTGCAGGCGGCCACATGCCAGTGCATTGACTTTGTTGCAGTTGCACGCAGAAGTGCTGCGGATAACCGAACACCACACATACACACGCGCATCAGCTTTCAAAAAGCAGCGTACTTGCGAACTGTCTCTGTGCGTGTGTGAGAAGAGCAGCTGTGAGTTACAGTTAAGCGCCTCAAGCAGCCGCCCACTTGTCCTTGTAGGGGTTAAATAAGCAATTCGACTTCAAGTTGGCTGAGTCATTTGCTTGTTGGCAATTTGTTGCATGCATAATCCTTTACTCTGACAATCAAAGCACACAAAGTTCCCGTTAGCTGATTGACCTTAGTTTGTGATGACTTAAAAAGAAAGGAGCAAAATGTAAGAAAGCCCTCACTTCGCTCGGATACGAACATTGTTTTTGCGGAATTTAGTGAAAGTTGAGTTCCGCTTTAATGAGTTGGTCTATTAACTCACTTACTACAACTAACTATGCGAGAAAATTTACTAATTCTTTTTATGATGCAGTCGAATTGTATGTCCGGTCACAGTGGAACCGCCGGTTACTGTAAAGCCTTTGAAATGGCTAGATACTAGATAAGATACCCTTTTCCTAATTTTATGCGGTTCAAAATGAGTTTGGTTTTCCATGTCTTCTGGGATTGGCGTTGCTCCCTTGGACCTCTACTGAGCTCAGCGTGCGCTGGTCAATAACCATAACTTGTGCGACTGCGATACCCTTCTACCTCAGAGTGAACGGTTAGAGGCCTCGGAACAACTGGATCTTAGCAAAGCCAATCTCGCCATAATTATTGGCGACTGGACACTGTCTAAAAGGTTTACACGCAATGCAGCTTTGTAAATATTCTGTAAGACGGAATCCTCTTGCCACTTTCTCCCGGCTTTTCCAGCAATTTTTCGCTAAAGTTTATGACCTAACCTAACCTTTTATGAATGGACCGACAAGTCCAATTGGAATTACCGTATAAAGATCTTCGGTTCATAGTTTTGTGTTTTGCGGATCCTTTCGATTCTTCTCCTTCTCCTCTGCCATCTACCAAAGGGTGAATTAATACCTCTAGAAACAAATGTAACATGGTTGTTAAAAAAAAAAAATAGTTCAAGGGAAAATATGACGTCTGATCAAATTTGACCCGTACTGATCAAAAACTCAAATCGATAATCGTGATTGGTAATTGTTTGTTTAGGACGCGAAAGGTTTGTCTGCCGATTTTGCTAAGTTGTCCATCCATTTCTATTAAGAACGATTACAGCGAAAAAGTTGATGAACTTGTACTTGAAACTCATCACGTGGTCAATAGAGAAATAGCAGGACCTCAAAATCTATTACGGATTGACTCAACACATTTTGGTTAAAGTATTGGGTATAATAGGTGCAAATGCAAGACTCGTACGAAAATACATTAATAATTTCCAAAAACGACGTCAATTTTAGGTTGCAACAGAGCCGTCTTGACAATCTGAGAACCTTGTATTCCTTAAACCCATAACTACTGATGACGAGAAGTGGATTTATAAACATGACATCGAAATTGCCCAATAATCTAGCGAATGGTGCACGTAAAAATGAACCGCATCCGAAAAAATCTAATTTCGTAGAAGCTCAGCCGAAGCTTATAATGTCTGTATGGAAAATTGGCCTAAGCGTTAACATGCTTATATTGGCCTCGGAGCCTACTTTGTAGAATTAACATTTGTATTAAAATAGGTGAAAATGTTGCCTATCAGTCCAGGTCAAATTTGATCTGATGGCACGGAGGGTTGTCTATAAGATATTCAAGTAGTTGGAAATTGGCCATAAGATATGAACCTTGATTGGATTTTTTTTAAGGAATTAAAGTACTGATTTTCCGACCCAATCTTAATAAGAATCCCTTTTGCTTGGATGTTAAGTTCTATATTCTGGTAGGCAAATTTCGAAAATTGTCTTCGAAATCGTATATCTACATATACATTGCTTCAACTTATTTGTTCGACTGCAGAACTTTCGAACTGTACCTCATTTCGCCCTGTACTTTCAAAGAAACCGAAACAAACACAAAGTTTCCAGTTCAAGGTATGCGCACACATTCATATGTATATTTTATATGTATAAGAATGTATTATATAAATAAAAAATATAAACCTTTCTTCCCTACCTGCCACCGCCTTGGGAGAATGGAATCAATTGGATTTTATGTACATTGTCCATTGGCTTATTATCAAGTTATATTGCTGTCGCTGCATTTATTGCAACTCAAGAAATAAAACTTAATGTCGCGCTGGTGTAATAACATTTTCCGAGACTTATAAAGTCTCCAACTACAAAAGGACTGCGGCCGTAGCAGACCAGCGCGATAGCCACAGCGCATAATTTGTAAGCAAAACGAAGTTAGATATGCACACAATCCACAAACGAGCATAAAAGCAGCGATTGTCAGCAACAACACGAAAAAAACAAAGTAAATGTGAAAGAACTCATTAAAAGCGTGCGCCGAACTGCCAGACAACAGTGTGTGTGTCTTGAGTGTCTTGAATGCTACGCGGTTGCAGTGAAAATGCGGTTGTACTGCTTGTTTTTGTTGCGCACGCTTGCCACATTGCCACAGACAGTGACACAACGTCGGCGCTCAACCGTAAACGTCAACATTAAGTTGCACAACTTCAGTTTTCTTCAGTTTTTTTTCACTTTTGCTCAGCAGACTGCTTCAGCCGCGCCGAATGTTACTTATACGCACCGGTGGTTGGCGTGCGGTTGGTTTCAACGACCGTTTATTGTTGACGGCGTTGTTGTCGTTGTCATTGTCACCATTGCTGCATCATTGCCGCTGTAATTTACACACTTTCGATGCGCTTGTGCGTGAAATGTGCGGTGAGCAATGAGTTTTGCAATGAATTTCAGTCAAGCTTCCTGCCGCGCTCAGTTGCATGCACATATTAGTCTATACAATCATGGCATAAGTGGATGTATGCAGTTTTTTAAGTGGAAGTGATTTCCAAATGTTTATAAAAGTATTTTATGTTAGATAAATTTGCGTTTTGTGTCTAATATTTTCCATTCTTCTTCTTCTTAATTGGCGTAGACACCGCGATTATAGCCGAGTCAACAACAGCGCGCTGGTCGTTTCTTCTTTTCGCTATGTGGTGCCAATTGGATATTCCAAGCGAAGCCAGGTCCTTCTCCACCTGGTCCTGAATTACACGTAAGTGAGGAAAGTTCTCTGATCGCCATTCACTTGGGAGTGGCCAGAAACGATTCTTTTTCATATGGTTCATGCAGCTCACGAATTCCGGTCTTTGACCAAGTGTTTTCTGGGTAGTCTGAGAACATCCGTTTGAAGACGAGCTAATGTGAGAAGGCGAAACATCCTTCCGGCAGGGTTGTGCGCTGGTTTGAGACCCGCCACGAAAAAAAACACCCCCAATGAAAGGAATATTTTCCATTATCATTCCTTATATTACTTTAATATTTGATCATTCCTTCTGGAAAATGAAATGAATTTTTAAAACTGTTTCAAAAGACGGTAAATTGGTGAGACATTGATAAAGAAAATTGCTTTTGACCCCTGTTGCTGACAGCAGTTGACCGCGGTCGGCCCAAGAATACTTGGAGAAGTACGGTATAGCGCTAGTTAACCGACGGAAATGTACATGGGTTGACGTAAAGACAATGGTCCACATTGTTTGGATTAAGTACCCACAATAAACTTTCTATTATCTCAGTACCCTCATCAACAACTTAATTGTATATACATATAGATTTATATTACCGATAATAAGAAATTATAAACACATACTAAAGGTTCAATTACTTTAGTAAACTTCTGCTTTTGCGGAGTATTTCCCTCATCTACCGCTTTCAGGGGTTACATCCAGTTAGAAGTAAAAAAAAGCTTCTTGAATTTTTTTTGAGAAGGCATATTTTTTTTATCAAAATAAATTAAAATAATGAACATTTAGAGTACTTAATGTACTTTAACAAAATTTTGGGTTCTCTTGAACCCGTAAGGTTGAGGAAAATTTTTCTGTTTAAAATTATCTCAATACAAAAAAAAATTATTTATGTTCTATAGATGTACTACCATGAAGAAAAATAGCAAGGTTTTGCTAGTAATTTTAAAATTCTTAATTTAATCTTCAAAATTAATGTCGTTCCCCTCAAAGCAATCCTCCTTTGTATCAATCAAAATCACTTGCTCGCGACAAACAATTATCACCGAATGCCTTTTCCAATATTCTGAACTCTTCGGTACCAGAAATTTGGTTCCACACAAAACATTTAATTGAACTTCTTTGTTGAATAATTTCACTCATCAGAATAAACGCTGAATGCACTTTATGTACTTCAGAAAGACAAGCTTGTACTAAACACTAGACATTACTTTGGTGCGACATATGACACAGATATCACTGATAGTCATTCCAACCTAAGAAAAAATATATCGTCGAACGGCAAATTTAAATTAAAAAGTCTTACTATTTTTTCCCACAGTAATATACAGGTGAATAATCAGAAGGTAATAATCAAATAAATATTAATAGAGTATGCTTGGAACATAAGAACGTAAGTTTATAACAGAATTCGTGAAAAAAATGCACAATAAAAAATTTTAAACCCCAAAAACGTGTTTATTTAAATGTTTCACTTGAACTTCGAGTTACATGAAAAGTTATAGAGCTTTTCATTCTTAAGAACATTGCCATATAGACTCATAGTATTGTCAGAAATCGAGATAAATCGTTGTCAGGGTTAAAAATTCATTAACACCCTCTCTTTTCTTTGCCGAACCTCAGATCGCCGGTAAATTATTTTTTCTTTAAAGCTCGTTATTTTATCTTTCGTTTTCAGTTTACAAAAATTAGCTAATTTAGTCTAATCAGTACATTTATTTCAGATAAATATCTGCTATCGTCTCTGAAAACAATGTCTTGTTGAAAATGCGTTAAAGTTTAGGGAGCCAATTGCATTAACTTAAAAAAATTTCTTAAATGCGCTCATATTTCCATAAGTATTTGCCGGATCAATATGGAATTTACTGGTAATATTTGCAAATAAATATTCATTCGATATAGATGCAAAACCAAAACTCAATTTGTAGGAAAATTAAAAGTGGCGTGTAGTGTTATAAACCACATTTAAAACAGATTAGTTTTTGTTGTTGTAGTATCAGAAAATTTTATTGAATAGTCTTGATGAATCGGCTTTGAGCTAGATGTTGTTGCCAGAGTTTCTCTTCATAAATTTATGGAATATTCTATATTTATTCACATTCTTAAAGCCACTGTATGAGAATTTCCACAAGAATTCTTATTTTATTTGCCCGCTTCGAATATTAAACTATTGTTTTTGGTTATTGTATTACCTCGATCTCCATAATGATGATTATCCATAATTATACAATGGCTGCTTGTTACTGCTGTCTCTTACTTATTTCTAATGAAATATCTTATCTCTAAAAAAAGCTTAACATAAATTGAATTAAAAAAATGTAAAAAAAAAAAATAATTTTCTAAAGAATTTCTTAAGAAATTATTTACAAAGAGCTACGATTTTGACAGTGGCACGAACTTTTCTAAATTATTTATTTTCAATAGTGTCATGCCAAATTGTCAGAATTTCGATTTGGATTGCAAAAAGTTTGCCAGCTCGTATTGTGAGAATGCTCTTATCTGAAAAACTATCGTCATTTGCCTGCAGAAATATAGTATATCTGTGTATACTATGTATATGTAGTCCATGGCCTTTGCCATGACTTTATTGTGCTAATATCAATGCCGCTATTGCAACATTTTACTGTCTGCCAATTTTATTTTATTATTTCATTTTGATTCTTTTTGCCCGACAATTGTTAATAATCATTTTTATTGCTACTTGCTTAGTGCTTCAGAACTTTTTGATTGGCACACTTTTTATGCTTGCACGAGTGAATGTGGCAACTTGTAATTGCCTGCTACGGAAGCATTGAAGAGTTCATGGTAAATAGTATAGTGAAGAGAAATAAATAAAAGCAGGCGAACAGCGAGTGCGCAAAAATTTCAGCCGGCAAACCGACTAGTTCATATTATTCCGATTTTTACGCGATTACATTGAATGTGCTGTGAGTTGATAGTTGTGTGGAAAATATTCATTTAATACTAATACTTTTTTTTACCCAGAATTAACACCAACAACAACGACAGAGTCGAAATTAAGCGCTGGATAACTCTTGCCAACAGGTGCTACTTCGAACTGAGTAGGCAGTTGAGGAAAAAAGTCCTATAAGCATTGAGATAAGCTATTGTTAGAGCCAAGAATCATCAATAATTATATCTGCTGCCAAAACAATGATTTTGTCTGGCTTGAAGCAACTTTTTATTCAAAAACATCCACCAAGTAACTCTAATCTCACCATTCGCTTACTACATATGTATGTACTATCCATTGCTTTGGTTTACCATGCCCAACATCACTTTTTCCCTCAACACTGTAGTAAACTTAATTTCAAGCACTTATGTATATAACTAAATATTCCAACTTTTTTGCTTCGTTTAGTTGATGGAGTGTGCGTTGGTGCGTGGCGTATGAGTAACTTTTAATTAGAAGTATCTTTTGCACAAACGTTTATCTCTGCTTTGTATATTGACACTCACTCATTAATTAGCATATGTTTACTACGCACTCTTTTGCCATATATTTTTGCACATTATTTTGCCTTTTATTTTGCCAGAAAACTTAATGCGTAAACACTATAATATTACACAGCTTCGCTGCTTGCCTCGCCGCACTCGCATAAATTAGTAACAGAATTACCAAAGTAATTGGCAGAGCGTAGATAAAACTAACTGCGATTGGTGAATAGTATTGGTTTTTAATAAAATCAGCTTATAGCCGCAATAAAAGTGAAATGCTTCGGAAACCAATTGTGAAAATAGCGGAGAAATATCGGTAACAGTGCGTTAGTGCTTAAATTTGATAGAGTAAAATAATTATTTGAACTATAAGCTGAGGCATTAAAAGTTGTGACTTAGTATAAATAGAGTATTAGATTGAATTTTAAGCAAAATAATTATTCCAAAAGATACACAAGACCTCTAATATAACTAATTTTAATGTTCGTAACTAGAATATTGAACGTGGAACTGTGTCATAAAGTTAGAACTGGCTGGTCTCAAAAAAAAAAAAAAAAAAAAAAATAAAACAAAAAATATAAAATAAAAGTAAAAACAATTACGGGCAACTACTCTATATGCCAGTATTTACAATATTTTTAAATCGACAATTTGAACCGCTGGCAACCTTTAAAATTTTTGTTTGGAATTTTATATTGAAATTTCTCAAGTTATGAATACCCTTTTTGTAACATATTCATATAAATTTAATACAACATGTTTTTTTATATAGCTGGCAAGTCTCCAGGGTTTCTAAAACCTTTTTCTAAATTTCTAAATTGGTAGCAACCTGACAATGTTTTTCAGCTATACCATCCGCATACAAATTCGACCAACAGAGAAACATATAAAATCACCAAATTAATAACGATAGAATATTTTGGCTCTTTATGACTTCATTTTAGTGGTTATATTTTTCCAAAATATTTGAAATAGAATAAATTATGATCTATGAATTTATTTACAGTCAATTTTTTTAAGACTTCTTGTAGTCTGCCTTTAGCATGGGTTTACAAGGGCAATAATAAAAACATATTCAGAAATAAGTATCTCAGACCTCCTTACTTGGAATAAAAAACAAAACAGCAATGCTTTAGTAGGAACTTACTAAAGTAAGCTTTGCCTTCGTGGTAAATCATTTTCAATGGAATTTAAATTTTCTTATCTTTCAATTAACTGTAATTGTCATGTTATGGACCATTATTAAAATATATTTTCATTGGAAAAGTTCACGCTTGTTGAATATAAAAGATTTTCTGTTTTTACTTGGAAGCGACAACTAAGGAAAGGCGTAAGCTCATCACAGGAAATTCATAGAAATAATAATGTAAAAAAATTAAATAAATTCATAAGAATTAAATTTTTAAGTATGTTAAATCCCTACCTAAAAACTTTAAGAAACTTTTCAAGAAGTGAATGGAATGCGTGTCAGTCGTACCAGCACATAGTTCTCCAATAGAAAGTGTCAATCAATTAATATTGGCTGCATAAATCATAAATTTATATGTTTCTCCCCACATTATCATACAAAATATTTATGAAAAACCTAACACGATGGCTTAAAAATGGCCAAGGGACAATTTTCATGCTCCACGTTAGATACTTTTTTTATCATTATTTTTAAAAAAAAAAAAGATATATATATAGTTCAAAGTTTATTCCTTACATTGGGAATGGCATTTTTGACAAATGGTTAAATCCAGTAATGAGGAGCCAATAACGGCCACATGTTAACTCTTATTTGGAATAAGAGAAAAAAGTTTAAAATTTGAGCTGCTCAATCACATTATCTGTTATAGTAAAAATACGATTTATGTATATATACTACATAATGTAGTTGTAATCTAAATATCTCTGAGTTAAACAACAATAAAATAACGCTCAAGGCCATGTTCGGAGATTATGGTCCTTTTTTTTATTGATATGCGGTATTTTGTCCCTATTTGCGAGAATTAAAACAGGCCTTTCTTGAAAATATATATGTTTTTTTTTGAACTAATAATATTTTCAATCCCGTCACGACATTTCCTTGGAAATACCCTGAAAATTTTAGCCCTTAATATTAATATTAAGAACTGGACCGAATATTTCGAGAAGTATTAATTATAGCGATTTTGACCTCGGTTTTTTTTTATAGTAAATAAAATTTCCTACAAATTTGTCGTTTACATTTTTTCTATAGCTCCAGTCATTTACGAGATATATACAAATAAATGCGAAATTCTTGGAAAAATCGGGGTTAGAGCCCCGTACTACCTCGCCGGTGTGACTTACCACTTTGTTGCGCTGGGCATTTTTGTAGAGTGAAGAATTCTGAGAAATATGCGTCTAAGTCAAAGCGATGCCACAAAATACCTCTGATCTGTAGGAATTTAAAGATAAAAACACACGATTGTAGTGTATTTTCTATGGAAAATTTTTACAGGCCTTGGCCCAGTTCTTAATGTTAATATTAAGAGCTAAAATTTTCAGGAAATATTTTTTAGAGTATTTCCAAGAAAATTTCGTGACGGGACTGAAAAAAATTAATAGTTCAATAAAAACACCCTAATGTATATATATAATTCATACATTGAACGACATTTTCCTTAACTTCATTAATCATATGGAGTAAAGTTACCCGGATATTAAATATTAGTTATATAGGTCAAGTTTTCGTCCAATTCATTTGCACATCATTTTCATTGAGATAACACACATGTTGGCCGATATGTGCGATATAAAGTCACTTGGAAGTTCAAAAATCGTTGTCTAACTATAAAATAACTCTATGCTTGAGATATTGAATCTAGACGTCATTTCCTTAGTTTTGAGCACACAGTCTGCGAACTCAAGGCCAATATCGCTGCTCTACTTTCGGTGTGGATAGTCACCACTCTAAAGGAGGCTGTGCTCGGGAGCAGTAGATCTACTACTACGTCTAGGGCAGCCACCACATGCACCAATAGTTAGGAAGCATAAAACTGGAGCTGATGTAAAGTTCCCGTGGTGTACTTCTCCACCAAGTAAGTAAGCTTTAATCCCTTCGACAAGAAGCTCGGCTGTGATTGTATTCAAAATCGGAATAATCGGTTGCATGGGAGATATAAATTATAGTTATGCAATCTAACCGATACTGACAAATTATCAATAAAATATCAAAATGCACTTATGTATGTATTAAATTTCGTTTGGTTATCGCAAAAACTGACGGAAAAATATGTATAACCCCTCAAAAACTTCATTTTAATAATCACCGGCTCGAAATCGGTTAGGAGCCACAGTCTCTTGGACAAAGTTGCTCAGAATGATATGTAGAACATTTCCCGCATACGTAAATTTTCCATTTTATTGAAAATCCATTTTCCTGGAAAGCAAACCACTCTAAACTAAATATCCAGTTTATCGGATTCTGAGGGCCTTTTTCGCGGCCACAACTACACTTCGCGGTTATGTCCTTCAGTGCTATATGTAGCAGGACATTCAGTGGCATAATTGGTGTGGCTTGTTGTGGTGTAATGCCGATGAGCGCAGCTCTTTGCATACTCGCCAATTTTTTTACGAGTATTTTCCAGCGCCTTCCACCAAACAAAAATTCATAGCGCACTAGCGGTTCAATTTTGGTATCATTTTCAAATATATTGAAATTATTTAAGAAATTACAAAAAAAATCTAGATAAAAAAGTTTTAAACTCAACAAATATAAGTACGACTGGAGCAAGTTTTTAATAAAGTATCACAGGAGATTGCTATGTTGCCTAGGTTCACTGTATTGAAATCGTACAATCTTAGCATATATGTATAGTACATACATTTAAGCACAAAGTTACAAGTATATGTAAGTGCGTATGTGTGTAAAGGATTTAATGCCAGATGGTACTTTTAACTCAAAACTTTTGTGGCAGCAGCATTTCTTATCACTTCCGTTTTACCATCGTAATGAGTTCGTGAACAGTTGTATACCTTAACTCCAGCACAGACGCACACACAAACAAGCGTTTGCTTTGAGAGGCTGCGGAGTAAAGGAACGCAGTTAACTCAGATGCGCTTAAATTTACGAGTATTAAGCAACGCACATAGCTTTTGGGTTAAAGTGGTTGAGTATATATATATATACACGTATGTATATATGAATGTGTATGTTTGTGTCTGCATGTATTGATGTATGTTTCTTTGTGTTTGCGTTTGCGTTTATGAGCCACTTACCTGTCCTTATATTGACTGACTGGCGGCGAATTGAAGACGGCAATGTTTGGTTTCCCGCTCAGTTGCAAAGTTTTCCGTGCTTTACCCAACTGATTCTCGGCCACACAAGAATAATTACCAAAGTCCTGAGGATGTACTTTCCGTATAATCAGCGTGTGACGTGAGCCGCGATTCTCCATGATGTGACGTTCGGTGGTGTCCAGTTGCATGGTGTCCTTGAACCAAAGCACCTGCATAAGCGTAAGCAATATCGACAGCATTTGGGCGTCAGTGTGACATGTGGCATGCAGCAGAGTGGCAAGTAGATGCATTTTTCGTGGAAATATTAAGGGGTCACAGAATATTTTGATTAAAAGAATGTTAAGTATAGCGCAAATTATATTTCAAGGGAGGGAATTGGATGCGAATATTTGCAAGGAGGAACGCGTTAATAACAGCGTAGTATAACGGTGTTGCAAAGTTGTGCAAAATCAAGTAAAAGGCAACAAGAACAAATGGAAATGCGACAGCAAGTGTGATGATTAACGCGAAGATGGAAGTGGGGGTCATTGTGTTGGTTCGTATTGATGTAGATTCGCATATTTGAGAGTGTGTGAGTGTGTGAGTGTGTGACATGTATACGTGCCACAATTTAAAGGTGTTAAGTAAATAAATGCAGGAGAGAAAACAATAAACACACGTGGAAGTTTCAGCGACGGCGTCGTAAGTGGCAGGCAGTAAGCGGGGAGCAAGGAGAGCGGTGCGTAAGACACATGGACCCAACAATATATTGTTTATGCGTGTGTGTGTGGGTTTTTTTGTTCACAGGAAAAGGGAGTAATCAAATTATGGTGATTTCGGCGAAGTACATAAAGCCAGCGAGGCGCGTAACCGAAAGGGCGGCGAGCGCAAAAGATAAACAATAAGCGATATGAGCGCCGCGCAGTTGAAGTTGAGCCGGAAAGTATGACAATCGCCAAGCAACCGCAAACATGGCGGCGAAGGCATATCGTGTGTGACGCGTAAGTGTCCACAAACACATATGGCGGGCATCAAAAGTGGGCGGCGCACAGCAAACAAGCGCCAGAAGTGAGCAGCGTGCGGTGAATGGTGAGTGGTGAGCGATGGCGCGGATTAACGGTAACCGTAAGTAAGCACATCGCGTTGAGGCGCATCACGTACGCGACCGTCAAGTGAACGTCAACGGCAATCAACGGCGTGCGCGCGTGTATGTGTGCGTGTGTGAGAGGCGCACGACGGAAAACATGTGGAACACAGCCGGAAGGAAGCGCACACACACGCGGACGTATATACATTGCGGGCAGATGAACAAGCGGATAGGAGCGCGCAGATTGGCGCACGGGTGAAGGGTGCGCGGAAGTGCGGATGGATAGGTGAGCACACACAGACGCGCGGGTGGGCAGACAAACCGACAGGTGGACAGGCGGACAGACGGAGATGCAGACACGCAGACAGTGCCCGAAGTTGCGGCGGGATTATGAAAACAGCAGGTGTGCGAAATGTGGGACAAATAATTGGGCGGCGCGCGGCAGCAGATGGCGGCGTCAAATGTGGTAGATAAGCGTTGGCGGGTGGCAGCGCACACATGGTTAAAGGATAAATAAACAAAAAACGAAAAATCATATAAAAATGAAGCACAAAAAATATTAACAAAAAAATGAAAGCGAAATACAGCGGTGGGCGCATAAATATGTACAACAGGCGGAAGAAATGTAATAATTTCGTTGTTGTGTGACAAATATGCGGACAATGTGGCGGCAGCGTGTGAGCACGTGAGTTGTGCATTTATGTTTTATGTATTGTTGTTGTTAACGGTGTCCCAGTGGCGTGCGCACGTCGCAGCAGGCACGCATACGTTCAAGACGTTGCGGCAGCAGGAATGATGAGCCCAAGGGTTCAAATTCCATTAAAATTGTTGTCAATGTGGGCGCATGTGTGAGTGTGTGAGCACACATACATATGCGCGTTGGTGTGCACGCGCGTCAGTCCACATAGCGCACATTTTTGACGTCGCCCAACAGCATTTCATTTATATTTTTTGTTTCACCCGTTGTTGTTGTTATTGTTGACATTGTTGTGACGTTTATTCCATTTGCCGAGGCGCAGGTGTGTCGCCAACAAAAGCAACAGGACGACGTGCATAAAAAGCACAGCCAAATGTGACACAATCCCGGCGAGATTTGCATTTGCGTCGGATGTGCCGCGTTGGCGGACGACAGCGGCAGCAGCGGTGGCCAGGTGGGCAAAAACCCAACGGGATGTGAAGGCGCATGCATACACATGCACACATGTGCGGATGATGTGGCGTAACCGCATGGGCGCATAGGCGAGATAAACACGTTTGTTGACCGTATTCAAGCCGTGAGTCCATTCATTCAAGCCATAAATTCACAAGCGTGTTGCAAGTGCATGTGTGTGTGTATTTATTAGCAGCAAAAGTTGCGCGTTGAAGTTTCGCGTTGATTTTGATGAAATTATTTTATGCCAAAAATATACAGTTATTGTTTACATTGCCAGCAAGCCAGCCGGTGTTGGAGTTTGTCGTTGTTGTTTAAAGGTGTTTGTTGTTTTGACCCAGGCGCGCGTTGACATTTTGATAAACGTTGTGGGCGTAATAAAAAAGCGTGTAGCATGTTAATTTCCAAATAACGGTATTTTTCCCGGTTTTTCAAATTTGACATTTTGGTAGTTGATTTTTGTTGTCGTCGCAGCAGGCAGCATGCAGCGGCAATAGTTGTTGTCAGTTGGATTGATTTATGTGGTGAAGTTGTCATGAAAAGAGAACGAAAACGAGAGCAGAAAAGAGAAACGAAACAAATTTGGTTTTAGTTAGTAAATATTTACAAGCAAAGTACGCAGTATTTTTAGGTTATGTGTGTACGATATTTGCTTATTTAAGTAAACGATATATTTAGAAGTAATAAATACGCCGCTGTTTACTCAGCGCATTTAAATATTTATTTATACACGGATATTTAAAATGAGCGATGTATTTGGCTTTGAGTAAAATTCATTGTGGCGTACTTAGACTTTAAAGCTTTAGAGACTGCAAAATTGGTGGTGTACGAATATAAAGCAAAGTTTGGGAGGCTCTTTTATATATGTATGTAGATAATATATCAAAAAGTCGTATTTTGTATTAAATTTTTTATAAAACTCCGCGCTTAGATAGGTTCTTGCTGGTTGGCTGTTTCTTATAAACAAACATAACTAACAAATCTTGACACCTAGAACGGTACTCATTCGCTAGATTAATCGTATACGCAGACGATCTTATTGTGGTGCAGTGGCTAAACATCTAGATGATCTCCGGAGCAAACACAATGACTGAATAAACGGTATGCGCCAATGGTTCTACTGAATGAGTTTAGAATTGGCTGAGCTGAGTCTTTCCCACAAGTACTAGAAAAGTGGAGGAAAAGGAAGTGTGAGATTTATTCACAGCTACAACTAAAGTATCTGGGAGTAATAATAGACTCAAAGCTCAAATTTTAGGATCAGCTAGAATTCACTGCAGGTAAAGCCAAAAATCCTAAACACCTTATTATGAATGATGGCAAATAAAGGCTGTAAGCCTTCCAGCCTGGGATTTTTACTCGCAAAGATAATGAGATTGGATGTTGTTATATGCGGCTCCAATATGGATCCTGACGCCAGGCATTAAAGCATATTTCAGACAAATAAGCACAGTTCACGGGCTTTCGGCACTAAGAGTTATCAGTGCTTTCCGATTAATATCAAGTGACTCTGATGAAGCATTAGCCAGTATGATGTTCATTAACATCCAGTTCGACGAATACGAGCGGATACATAAGTTATCAGAGTCGTCTAAAACATAACAATATGGAAGCAACGGTGGCAAACCTCTCTCAAAGCACGGTGGACCCACAAATTGATACCAGACATACGTCTACTTCGTGCATCGTCAGGCAACATGAAGACCTGGATTTGCTCTTAACCCAAATGCTAATGGGACATGGGTGCTTTAGAAGCTACCTGTATAGATTCCAGCCCGACATTAGTCCGAATTGTCCGAATTGTACAGAGTGCTTTGCAGACTCTGAGCATATAAAAAGCCCTAACTTTTTAAGTGCAAGGGAAAAAATTTAAACCACACTCGGTGACAGTTTTACGGTGAAAAATTTGTCAACATTTATGTATCAGTTCACTGAGAACTGGAAAGCTGTCAGCGAAGCGGCAGCCTAAATCATGACAAAATTGAGACATATATAGCAGATTAGGCGTCCGTTAGTTCGTGCCATAGCTGAGACTTAAATATTTTATTACTTCCAAGAAGTAATACTTAATCAGGTAGTTCCGTGGGAGAGTCTGGCACCCGAGTGAGCCAGCACGTATGTCTTTTCATTTTCTTCTACTTCTAATTAACAGTGTACTGAGCTGATGTTAATTGAGTTAGCTATTGAGGGTCTGGTTATTGTCTGCTTGCATAAATAACGTGGTGAAGCACCTTCTGTGATGCCCACAATTGCAACTTGAAAGTCTGAATTTTAGTCATTTAGTTTGCAGCTGCCTTCCGTGTATGTATTACTACAGATGAAGCAACCTCTTGCTACTGTTTCAAACTTTAATCAGTCAGAAGCATTGGTTTAATTATCTTTACTGAGGAATTAAAACGAAGTGTTATGTAAATTCCTTGCAGGTATCCTTGTTTGGTTTACATTGTCAGCTTGGCCCGAGTTCATTAACAAGGATCGTGCATAATATCATGCTTTCATTAAAGCCAAGTCAGGAGCCATCCAATGGCTTAAAATCTGGTTCTAATGTAACAATACCTCATACTTCACTAGTATGTGTCATATTGCCAATATGTTGAGGATAACATCTTTGTTGAGGTAGTTTTCATTGCGCCCTTAATCTCCAGCAAGTCATCCACCACACATGTATACATAATTGTGTAGAGTCAATGGACCGTGTGGGAACGTAAACCTCAGAATTTCAAATTTGGAAGTCCTGATCCCAATGTTTTTTCTCCAGTTTAGTTTTTTTATAGATAATTTTTAATCCGAGATATTTGAGAGCTCGAGACCAAAAAAGTTCTTCCACTTATGGAGAGGAAATGGAATTGCGAAGTTTTTGCCCTTCTTGTGAAAACAATACGGGTTTGTGTTTTCTCCTAATTAGCAGTTTAGCCATAAACTTCCGCCCAGTTAGTGGAGATCTCAAAGGCTCTTTCTACCTATGAGCTGGGATAGCTGACTAAGATTCATGAACAGAGGAGAGCGGCAGCGCTCGCCTAGCAGACGACCTTACAGTTTTGCCTGTCGAGGAGATTGTTGATAAAGGTGACCTATGACAAGTCACAAAACTTCGTGTCGTAAATAGGACTTAGACCGATAGTGTTTACTTTAAAATAGAGTAAACAAAATATTGTACAACTTGATGACCTACGATAAAATATACCGAGAACAAAAGACACTGAATCGAAATTTATATCCAATAAATGATAAATAATTCTCTCCCTGAGAGATCGCATGTTAATATAAGAGTATGTAACTTATTCAGCTAGTGGGTGTCACTCAGAGATACCCGGAAATAGATGTTAAGATTATATTTAAAACAAAGCACAAAGTTCCTGGCTATAAGTGCCTTACATCTATTCTCAGGAAAGAAGGAGATTTTAAGAGTAAACATAAGATTCGCATATTCTAAGAAATTGAAGATATAGCTTTTTGAATTAATTAAAAACGCAAAACATTTGAAACCAGAGCACTCAAAATCCACATTAAAAATGATAAGAAGATTTCAAAATCTACATCAAAAGGGAAGTATTGTATATTGTCTTGATTGCGATGAAAGTGCTTACTTTCTAGAACAAAGTGCTCTCAGCTTATAAAGACAGCAGTGAGTCTCTAAGGTTTTCCACTCATCTCATTTACAAGACTAAACATTAAGGGCTTCTTATTAGTAGCTAGAGGCTGATTGGTAAGAAAATCTAACAAATTTATACAATTACTTTCAAAAGAAGTGCTCAAATCAAAAAAGTTGTTTTCTAAGGCATTCAACCAATTCATTGACATAAAGTTGTGCTCATTAATGTGTTGATTGCGAATAGCTAAGGTTGCGAAGAATCAAAGAACCAAGACGAAATCAAGAGAAAATCATTTAGGCGTTACCTGCCACTTAAACTTTGCTGCTGAGATTGATTTCCTGCGCCACAAACGCTTGAAAGTAGAAGACACGATGCAAAGCTTATATACCTATATTGTATGTATACATACAAGTATATGTTACAGGGGTTGTTGTTGCTGTTGCTTGCTGACTTTTTTCCACGAAGGAATTCATCAATTACTGCCGTTTCTAATCAATCTTTCACACTTGCTTAATTTTTCACATTTCGTGCAAACCTTTGCATTCGCTGTCTTTTCTTTATATCAGCTCATTTGAAGCGTGGGCTGGGGTTGAGCGCTGCATGTGTATGAGTGCGTGTGTGTTGCGGTGAATGCCTGCGTGTTCGCAAGTCGTAAGTGATTGGTGTGTTAGCGGCATTGCTTAGAAATGCTTTCCATCATCTCCGACCACAATCCGGTGCGGTGATGATGCCACAGCCGCTATTGCTCAGCTCAGCTTAGCACAGCTCTGTGTGACCCGCTCATCAGCGCCAATGGCAAAGCGAATGTCTTCATCTATGACACGGCATGACAGATAGCAACCGGCGACCAGCGACTGGCAGCACCATATCGCTTGCACCAACTTCAATGGAACTTTGCGAAACAGCTTCCTGAGTGCGTGTGAGTGTTGCGATCTTTTGTAAGTGAAACGTGCGTTTTGCTGCTGAGACTTGCTACACAATAGCGCTGGCGGCAGCGGGTGAGTGGACGAGTTGAAGAAAAAATCTTAACTTGAAAGCACATCACGCACACACACATGCATTTACAGAGAAGGAAAGTTGAAGACGAAAGCGCAGAGTGGCGGGCAGGAAAATTAGTATTGATGAGCAGCAAAGCGAAAAATACCAATCAGCACTAATCAGCAAATAAGAGACATAAAAACGAGCGAGTGTGAAAGAGCAGTTGGTAATAACAAAACACGCACACACACATACACACACACATTCAGACACAAATTTTGAGTTAGAGGTGTGAGCTGAGGATGAAAGAAAAAAGTTGTGCTTTGGCGAAAAAGTTATTGTTGGCTGGCGAAGCAGAAAAACTTGAGCGAACACACACACACACACACACACATGCATGCCTACAATTCTACACGCATACATACAAACAAAAGAAAACACACAGACTCGTATACATATGGAAGGTTTAGTGCGCACACATTTTAGAGTTAGCGCGCGCCAAATGAAAATGCTTGCAAAACATATTGCAACAACAATTGAAACAACAACAACGCAGGGAGAAACATGAACAAGCATAATGATAAAGTTGTGACAACAAACAAATTGCCAGCTGCGGTGCTGAGGTGCTGAGTGGCGGAAAGTGCGCCGAAGTGGCACGTCTGAAGTGCGAAATGCATAAATGAGCGGGAAAATTAAGAAAGAGGTGAGCAAAGGCTTGTCAGCACAACAGCAACAACAAGCGCCAAATCAGCGTAGTAGTATACCTGACACCTCAGCGCCGCTTTCGCTCGCCTGAGTGCGTAGTTTCATGCGCTTGAGAGCGTTTCGGGAAGTAGGTGTTCCCTGGTGTACGCCAATGTGGCAGCGATATTGGTGCAACGGTGTGCACACACGTACGCGGCATTCATTCAACTTTCTATCGAGCACGTACTTCATTTAACTTCAATCAGCAGCACCCCCACACACACAAAAACACACGCACAACATATGCTCGCTCTCCCTTTTCGAAGTAAACGTACTGGCGTGGCGCACAAGTGAAATACAGTTTTCTTTTTGTGCTGCTCGTTTTCTCGAGTGCATCGAGCAAAATTTAAAGTTCTAAAAAATCCGTTCGCATTTATGAAAAATACTTTGCTGCACTCGGAAAGTTTTTGTTTTTGTATTTACGTGAAGTGTTTCAAGCGCTTCACTACTTTGTTGTTGGTTGAGTTGAGGGAAATTGCTAACATCCTTATTTCGAAAAAGTACTTTTTATCACGCGTTTATTAATCAGCAGAAGCGTCAATGAGATTGGATTTGATATGTCGTAACTCCAGATATCAAAGCCAATCTTTGAATACCCTAAACCAGCAAGGTTTATAACCTGAATAGGGTATATTAAGCTTCCCACGTTGTTTGTAATATCTAAAAGGAAACTAAAGTGTCTCTGATATAGCACATATATAAATGATTTAGGTTTGTCTGTCTGCATGTTCGTCTGTCTGTCAGTATATACATGAACTACTCTCAGTTTTTGAGATATCGATCTGAATTTTCGTACCCATCCTTTTCTCATCAAGAAGTTGCTCATTTATCAGAATGGCCGATATCGGACTAATATAGCTTATAGCTGTTATATAAACTGAACGATCGAAATCAAGGACTTGTAAGGAAAACTTTTTCAGTTGAAGAGATATTTTCACGATCACCAGCATCACTGCCATCAGATTACCATACAAACTGGCAGTTCTTATTAGGAACTCAACACCTCCTTTTCATTGTGAGGTCTGAAACCCTGCGCACAACCCTGGGAGGGATATTTCGCCTTCTCACTTTAGCTCATCTTCAAACGGATGCTCTTTGGCTACCCAGAGAATAGTTGGTCTAAGACCGGAAGCCGTGATCTGCTTGAGCCATATGAAAAAGAATCGTTTCTGGCCACTTGAATGCCGCTCAAAGAACTTCCCTCCATTGCGTGAACTTCTACACATGACTCTATTTTCCATCTTCGATATACGAGATATACGACGACATTGACATAGTTCAGCGAATTAAGAGACAGCGGCTTAGCTGGTAGGTCATGGATGAAAACACTTCGGCTCTGAGAGTGTTCGACGAAGTACACACTTAGCCCGGTTTATCCGCCAAGATCTCTCAATCATTCTCTAATTTCATTTCTAGTTAATGAGGATTAGTATAGAAACCCACAAGAATACATAATCGTCATAGGACTAGTCAAAATATTAATTTTCGACAAAATGGTGGATTTCCCAAGCAAATGTTGTTTTGTGAAAGAATTTACTCTTCAGTGTGGTTTAATAAATTCAATTATCAACAAAAAATTTAGTTCCACGCTTATTATCCGATAAATATAATAAGTCAATTGTAAAGTCCCGGCCCACATAGATGGCGCTATTAGAATTAAATCCATTTTACTTTTGCTTATCCCTAACCGTATAAGTCACGAGTATAAATTTGACAGCTGGTGAGCTGGTGAATGAAACAAGGCTCCATCATTTCACTCCGAAGTTCAATCGACAGTCAGCCGAGTGGAATGCACATGATGAACCCGTTTTAAGGTTCTAAGGAGTTGCAACAACAGTCCGCTGGCAAAATTACAGCGTCTGTATTTTGGGATGCGCGTGGAATAATATTTATTGACCACCTTGAAAAAGGAAGGACTATCAAAAGTGAATATAGCGTTATTGGACTGTTTGAATCGTAGAAAACGGTCGCATTTGAAGAAAAAGGAAGTGCTGTTTCACCAATGACAATATTCCATATCACAAGTCAGTGAAAAAAATCCAAGCATTTTGCTTCGAATTGCTTTCTTATCCACAGTATTCACCAGATCTGGCCCCCAGCGACTATTTCCTGTCTTCAGATCTCAAAAGAATGCTCACCGGGAAGAAATTATCGTCAAATGAAGAAGTGATCGCCGAAACTGAGGCCTATTTTGAAGCAAAAGACAAATTGTGATACCAAAGTGGAATCGAAAAGGCTGTTATAATCAGTTGATCACCCTTGAAAGGAATTTTAGTCAATAAAAAAAAAAATGAGTTTTGCCCAAAAAATGTGTTTTACTATGATAGGCAGGGAAAAAAGTTCATAAAAAAATATGTCGGAATAATTAAAATTATCGAAGTATTAAGAAATTAATGATTTTAAGCTCTTTTTACAAGACAGGAGTGATCTTAACTTTAACTGCTTAAAAGTACTAATTTGTTAACTTAAAAAAATTTCACAATTCTGCAATCCACCTTAAGCAGTGATGTTAAGCCTTCCCTTAGTTATTTGCATTAAAATTAACGCGTTTCGTAACTTAACACTATTCATTTAACTTGCACTCTTTTAGCGTAGCGAGTGTTTTTTTTTCGTTTCAATAAAAGTGAATTTACAAGAGCACAAGAGCAAATGGAAACCTATGCGGCCAATCTATGAGCTGCTCTTGGCCGTGTGCTCTCGCATAGCAAATGCTTTTAACAAAACGATTTTACGCTTCGCTGAAGAGAAAAGGTAACGGTAACAATTAAATAACCACACACAAGCACACTTGTAACTGCGTATGTGTGTATATAATATATATTATACATATACTTGTATATATGTAGTAGTGTGTGCAAAAGAGTGGGGAAAGTGAAATGAATTAAATCAGAAGAATCAGTAAACCAAAGACTAGTCGTCAAAGGTAATCCTGTACAGTAAATGTAGCAAAACAGTAAAAACGCATATAGCGAATGCAACTAAATGCATTAAGGCCAAGGAGAAAGCGTAAAACGAAAGTAGTTTCGCACAAAGCTGATTAAGGTTGTTTTGTTGGAATCTAAGAGTTAGCTGAAATCACTTTTATATGCAATTTAAAGGAGAAATTTTGTATTATTTTATGTAGTATGATATAAAAAATATAATATATGTGTGTGAATTTAATGTTCTAATAAAGGCTGAAATTCAATCAGAAACCTAATGAGCAGTAGTAGTAGTTAATAAGAATGATTTTGCTTACTGAAAACGAATTCGCTACGATTTTTTTCAGATTACAAAACATAAAATATATATATCAAATGTAATATAATATTGTACAGAAGAGAGAGAGAGCGGGAGCATTATTTGACTCAGTCAACGCTTCATAAAATTTTATCGAAATACTTTGAAGTTTGGAAGAAAGAGTAACAAAGTCTTTTTGGGACACGAATATTTCCCAATATTACCTTTGTTTAAAGAGAAGAGTGGTAGTGGGGTGGTTTGGACAGGAACACAGGACTAAAGTCCTGAACGGATGGATCGAAACTAAATAATCGAAAGAGGGATAGTGTCTTTTTAGCAAGATTGACTACTAGATACTCGCCTTCCGCTTATCATACTACTGCATAGTCTACCAATCGAAGATCACAGCAAGTAGGGAAAATCTTCTTATTCTGACAAAGAGTGTGTTCTCCACAATAAATATAAATATTTATATATACAGTTAGCTAGGCGACTTTGAAATCTCTAAGGTCTTAGGATACTTTGATCTCTTCGTCCATCAAACATCCTATTTTACGATAAATCTGCAATGACTGCCACAACATTGTGATATCCTTGGGAACTGTGTAGTAGAGGTACCAGTCAGAACAGGAACTACACTACAATTAGACTCTGGAAAAGCAAGAACCTATGAATTTATGAAATATGAGCACACATGCCGACGATTAAAATTCAAATGACATAATACATAAAGAAGAACTCTAGAAGGAGTGCAGCCAGGTCGCTGTCAAATTGGCAGGCATGCCAGTAGACTCGGAATAGCATACTATAACTATTGTAAGAAGCTGGCAAATGATAGAAAAAGAAGAGATGTATGTATAATATATACATCTTCTATGTGAAGGCAAGGTTTTGTATAGGAAAAGAAACGCAATCATCTGCCGATGGTTTTTTGACGGTGTCGCGGAAGTTGCGCAAATAAAACTTTTTCTATTGGAGGAGCTAAATGAGGCGAATACGGTGGTTGCGGCAAGATATTTGGAGAAAAACTCACTCAGTGCAGTTTGAGAAGGTGGATTGTCGTGGTGCAAAAATCAAGAGTTGTCGGCCCATAGTTTCAGCTTCTTTTCACGAATAGCTTCACGCAAAGGACGCTTAACACTCAAATAGTATTCTTTGTTGACAGTTTTGGCGGTCGGAACGAATTCGAAGTGCGCAATACCTCGATAATCGTTGAAAATTGTCAATATAACCTTTATTTTTGACCAGCTTTGACGCGGTTTTTTTTTTGTTTCGGCTTATCATTGCCATGATGCTGGTTTGTTTGCGGGTCGTAAGCATATATTTAAGAGTCATAGCCAGTAAAAAACGTGTCTTGACATCCTGGTGGTTGGAAACCATTGTTTCACATACGTTAATGCGACTCTGTTTTTCGAAAATATTAGTGATTTTAGAACCAAGCGTGCCTTCACTTTGCATAGGCTCAAATGATTTTTCAAAATGATTTTCAATGATTCTTTCGATAGTCTATGATGCCAGTGAAATCTCTGACTGTTAATCGTTGGTTCTTATGCACCAATTCTCTTTTTTATTGACGTTTTGATCATCAGTTGATATTGATGGCTGCCAAAGACGAGGGGCGTCGTCGAATTTGTTTGTTGAATAAATTCACTCATCGTAATAAACGCCGAATGCACTTGAACTACTTTAGAAAGACAAGCGCATACCAAACACTTAAGAATTAATTTGGCTCAGTTTATAAATACTCATATAAATTTATATGAAAATCTGAGTTTTTTTAAGATAGGATTATGATAATGATGTAAAAATGATACTTGGTGTCTTTCTGCATACATTTTTAAATTTAAAACTTAACATATTATATATGTTACTCATAATATGTGTCAGATACTTATCGACTTACACTTATATGTGTGCATACTCGTTTTTTATGTGGTATACATATACATAAATAAATCCTACCAACAAGGGATACCAACAAATCGGCTATGAAAGAAAACTTTCATCTTTTTGCTTAAAACTAGCTGAAGAGTTATCAGTAACGGCACTTATCAGCGGAAAGATGAAGTTGTAGTTACTTTTAAGTGTCAGCAAATCTAAAAAGGGTCCATCAGATAATAGAAAGGTAGCACCATAAACAAGTTCGCGCTTTAGGTTATATTAATAGCTTTTACCTACCGAAAACTTATTTTTTATAGCTTTTTGTTTGTATTTTAAAGTAAGTATTGACAAGTCGAAAATGTTTTAAATTTTGCTGCTACTTTTAATGGCTTCTTGTAATATTTTGTTAGGCCCAACAACTTTTATAAGTACCGTTTTGCTTTAGACAAATATATGCTCACAATAATTGCAAGCAATTCGTTGTTTACTAATTGCTCAAATATTTAAAAGCACTTTTCCAGCAACACTGACACTTTACCAAAGTGTCACATGCACACATGTGTGTGTGTGTGTGTGAGTTTGTTAAGTGTTTGCGCTATTGAGTGTTAACCACGCTGCCATATTTACCATACTGTACAGTGTACAGTTAGAAGTGTAGACTATAGCGCTTTAAGTGATTTTGACACTTGACTTGTGATCTCTTGATCAACGAAATTCAAACAAATAAGATTTATATATGAGTTATTACCAACCTGCCACAAATCCACAAACACCATAACACACGTCTGTTGTAAGTACTTGCCGTAATCCGTATGAGTGCGTTGATTATTCTCGTCAATAACAGCAACAACAATAATAGCAGACAAGTGCCAAAGCTCGAGCCTTCCGAGCCGCATAAAGTAATAACACCTTTATGCCGCACCAAACTCTGCCACAGCGACGCTGCGCTGCTTTCCTGAAATCTGCCAGGCAGCATGCAAGTCTGCAAGTCAATCAATCAAAGCGGCAAGTTGGTAGACTACCAACCAACCGACAAACCAACGCAACAGTCAGCCAACAGCTCAGCCAGTCTGGCAGCCCAGCATTTAGTCAGCTAACGTCTAACTGTACTCTCGGCACACAGCGCCACACCGCAGAGCTGAGTGTGTATTCGTACTCGCTTATTCATACAATTTTCATTTTGAATGGCTGCTCAAGTGTTTTCGAGTTGATTTACGTGCAAATCCATCAATTCATTAAAATATTAAAATAGCTCGGAGCCTCACACACACACATCTATATATCCTACATGAATCTGTTGGTGTTTCTGTGGTGTGCTTGGTGTTTGGCACACACACTCACCCGTTCCAACAGCCGCTCAGCGCGTGCACTGTTAGGAGCTCGAGGTGCCTGGGAGAGTTCGAGGCGTCGGCGGACACGTCGTGTTGGCTGCTTAATCGATTTGTTTATTCGCCGCTCTAATTTGAAAATTAATTTGCAAAGTAATTTACTTCGCAGACACACACAAATACACGCAAACAAAAATACACATGCTTGTGTGCAGCTCTTAAAAGCACGCGGGCGGGGCGTGCGGGATGTGGAGCTCATAACCGAAATGAGCTAAACGAATGCAAATTCAAATTGCGCTGTCAATCTCGCTCGTCAATGCAAATGCAAAATGTTGGCGGTGTTGATGGCCTATTTTGTAGGTGCGAAAGCATGCGGTAAATCATTATCATCGCCATTATTGTTGTTGCTGTTGTTGCTTTAATGTGTTTTTGTGTTTTTAGTTAACTGACATTTTCGAGTGTGTCTCGCTGAGTTTATCAATTCGTCAATGCTGGTGTGTCATCAGTCTGCGCGTATATGAGTTTTGGTGTCTCTGTGTGGTGAGTGTGTGCGCGAGTATGTGTGTTTTAAGTGCTTTTGACAAATTCGTCATTAATTTAAAGGCTTTCAGGCGGCTCTCATAATTGGAATTGCTTGAGTAGGCATCGACAATCGCTTAATAAGTACACGTGTTCCGAAATGCGTATGTACATATGTATACTATTTATTCGAACATTCGAAGCACGTTATTCATAACCTCAACTTGTCTTGGAAGTCATAATCATATGTGGTAATTTTGAAATTAATTTAACTGAGAGCTTTATTAAGGACTTGAGGCATTTTATGAATGACTTGATAACTTTAAATTAATATAGGTTTTTATATAAAGCAACTGTGAAAATCCCTGAAAGGCCTAGTTGCATATCCATCCGGACGAAGGAGGAGAAGGAAAGTTCGAGTACACTTCGCGCTCGAAGTTCACACAATGCGGATATAGGAAGGAATTGCAGCAAAAAGACAGCAGTCTGTTGCAAGAGAAATAGCAGGTCCGGCTAAACGACCGAGAAAAAAGGACGACGCTGTAAAACCAATCAGCAGGCTCGATCAGGATAAACCCTACACCTACAGAGCGGCACCGATTGCCAGCTAGATAGCCAAGACACATTTAATTGCGGCACACATAGATACACCTCTTGGACAAACTACCCAAAGAAAATTGAAAGCAGTAGAGCTGAAACTACCGGATGAATACTTCGTAAGATTGAATGGCGACCAGAGCTCACGTGTGCCGACGTTTGATGGATGTTATCTTAATGGGATCATGATCCTAAAATATAATATAAATATAATAGAGATTACCTATCAAGGATTTAAATAAATGAAGTCATTGGGAAGCTTCAAGGCCTGTGGGAGTGCTCCATCCTGGAAATATTGAACCGCAGTTGCATTTCGTTCATTCCGAAAGTGAAGAAAGGATGCAGTGCAGTTCCTCAGTAGACACAATCCTGATGCCCTGACGGAAGATTGGAGGGTACTGAATCTAGAAAGGAAGTCAAAATGACACCTCCAAGTAAACAAGTCGGTTGGGGATATATTGTACAAAGGGTTCGGGAAAGTGAAGTATGGGAGAGCCAGAATAAACCTGAACCTAAAAGAGAGGGATCTTCAAAAAAACTTACATAAAGGCAAGGTCAGCTCTACTGAACTTTTTCTAAATTTAGATAGAATCGGCTACCATGCGACTTTAGTCCAGGAATATACATATGATCTCCTTCGTGAATTGAATAATATTCGCTGCCTAAATCCGGGTGCTTCTTGTACTCGAACATAAAATTTTGGCTTTGAGTTCGTGAAAAGCTCTTAGAGGCAGAAAGTGTTTTCAATTCTAAGTACCACTTTTAAGAAGTAAATTTATAGTTTATTGAGCTAAACTTACGAGTATCGATCTTACAGATTTCACGTTTCTTTGGAGGCGAGGCAACTTGTTACTTAGCCGCCAAAAGTGACATTTATCTAAACGATGTAATATTTAATTTCAGATAATAATGAAATTCTTTTCATGCATATAAAGGCACTTATATTCGAAGCTTTGTAGGTCAGTGGGTACGATGACCTTGGTACCGATACTTTATGTTTCGCCGTACCGAGAGCGGATACACATAATATTTTATAAAAGAACTTAGTAATGGCCACTTGAAAGCATTTATGCTTACCATAAATCAGTTTAAGATCTCGTCTAGCATTTTCTGTTACCTCTAAGAAAGCTAGCAGTAAAGCATAAATTAAGGGCTTTTAAGCTCAAAAGACATATCTTGAGCCTTTTAAGGCCAATGCATGCATATATATATACCCTTGTCATAGCAATACTAGCAGTAAATAAATTATGATTACCAACTAATCAGTGAGGTCTAAGTCCACTGAATACACGATACTTTCATATTCGAACCTACTTTAGATGAAAATATAAGAAAAAAAGCTTTAATAGATCGTGTATCGTAGTAATAGCATTTTTGCACTTTTAAAATTTTTCAACTTTCAAAACAAAATAAAAAATTCTTTTTTAGGCAGATACATACAAATATACACATGCAAAAATATTTTCATTTCCCTTAACACCGACAAGGCTGAAATTACGTCTGGGTCATTGAAAAATTGCCATGACTTCACATGACGCTTATAACTACATGCATAGATATGTATGCCATGTATTTGCGTATGTGTATGTGCATTTGGCTTTCGTGGCCCAAGGGAATGCCTCGAGGTACAATATTTGCATGACCTTTCACGCTGTTTGCAATGCAATTTAGCGCTCAGGTAATTTACATAATTAACGGTAAAATAACACGCTCACCATGTTGCATTACATTTGCCGATATAAATTGGTATATGTATGCAAGCATTAGGGTGAGGACATTTATAAGAAACAGTTATGCAATTGTACAACACTCTAAGCTATGCTGTATTGGTAGTAGAGGCGTGGACTAAAAACGGTAACTATTGCAAATAATTATCGTATATATACATTTATATATGTATATGCAAATATTATAATTACTAAAATCAATTTTAACTAAATGAAAAAAAGTTAAAAATTTTCTATAAGATTGGAAAAGATTTCAGACTTATAATTTTTATAAGTCTTTAAATTTTAGTTGAAACTAACAGTACGATTTCAGTTAAATTACTTAAAGCTTCGAAAGCTTAAAGCTTACATTTTTTGTGGAAGCTCACAGCACAGCTGCATTATTATTTATACTTTCAGTGAGATTAGCGAAAGTTTCAAAAGCTTTATGTTTTAATTTTTAATGGTACTTGCAGTGAATTAAGTGAAAGCTTCGAAAGCTTAAAGCTTTAATTTTATATGCGAACCCACAGTATTATTACATTTTAATTAGTATCTAAACAGACAATGAGATTAGTGAGAGCTGTGCAAGTTGAAAGCTTAATTTTGAATGGAACTCGCATTGAAATCTGTGAAAGCTTCAATTTTGAATGTGGTTCGTAGTTTGATCGAATTATCATTCTCATTTCAAATTTCGGAGAGATAAGTGAAAGCTTCGAAAGTTTAAAGCTATAATTTTGTCGGTAAAACTAGTGAAAACTTCAAACGCTTTAAGTTTTAATGAAGCTCGCCCTTCAAACCCAAGTTACTTTTAATTTAAACATTCAGAGAGATTAATGAAAGTTTTTTTAGCTTAAACTTTACTTTTCAATGGATACTGAAGTCGAATAGCATTATAAATATTATTTAAACTTTCAATAATACGAGTGAAAGCCTCAAAAGTTAAAAGATGTTTTTGTTTGGAAGCTCAAGGTCTAAATTTGCTTAAACTTTTTAAGATTACTTTTCGGTGAGTGTTGGCATTTGGTCAAATAGCATTATAAATAAATGAGTTAAAGCTTCGAATGATAAAAGCTGTTTTAGTGAAAGCTCGATGTCTAAAGCTGGTTTCGAAAATAGCGCAAAGCTTAATTTATAATTTTTATTCTATGAAGAATTGTTTATATCCTGAAAAAGTGATTTTAAATCGTTAGTTTGACAATTAATTATCCATAAGCCAAGCTCATTGTAAAAAAAATTGGACACACCCTAACGTGCTTATTTGTATTCATTCGCTTTACTCATTGCATATCTAAGTAAAGTGTGAGAATTCATTAAAATTGTGCTCATTTCAAAAATGCGCTGAGGATATGCGAGCGAATGCACGCGAGAAAACTGCGAAAAAGTAGTTTTCTTTATTTATAATGTTTTTTGGTTTTAGGGAAATTTTAAAGAGGCCATAAATGCCTCCTGAGCGTGTGTAACAGAATTCAATTAAATAATGTGAAACAATTTTTGTTCTTAGGAAATGAGTTATTGATGTAAAATGAAAATTCTTGAAAGCCTCACAACAGGAGAGAAATGCCGTTGGCAATATTTGGAAAAAGTATAATTTTTTATGGCTAAAATAATTTGAGCACAGCAACCCATCCCCTCGGGCATGGACTATCACATTGTACACTAGCTTGTGTATCATTAACATAAATAAACATGAGTCCTATGCAAAGTGGGCATGATGGTGAGTAGCAAAAACGAATGAGTCAATGCAATGCAATGAATAGTCGAGTGAAGGCAAATGTACAAATTGCATGCGGAAATGTTGTTTTCTGCAACGGAGCAGCAACAGAAGCGCTGTCACGCCCAATGTGACCCAGCGAAAATAAAACATTTGCGAGCGCGTAATGACAGCAGCGCGCAAATGAAAACTGCAAAATAGAATACAAACACACACACACAAACACACTCGCCGCTGCTGACTAAAGTGATTCAGAGAAAAACGCGCTAATAAAGTGAAAATGGCGCATGTTGGCGCGCATAGCTTTCCCAGCTGGCTGAGCAGGGGATTTAGTGTGCATAATAACTTCCATAGAAATGCCAGTTTTCAGCGAGTGCGCTGCCTTTCACTCATATAATTTCGTCAATTGACATTTTTCCGTTTTTTGTTGTTTTTTGATGCTTTTGTATTTTGTTCTTGTTTTTGGTTGTGGCATTGCCGTCCAACGCAATTATTTTTCCACACTTTCGCTGTAACCGCGCGAGAATGGCGTGTGCATGTGTGTGTGGCGCACTGCTTGCATTTGTGTTTGCAATAGTAGTAGTCTTGTTGTTGTTGTGGCAGCTTGAATGCAGCGCTCATATTCATTTTCATGACAGTTGTGCGGCTGCACGCTTCTGTGCATTGACCGCAGACACGCTCGTAAATACCAATTTCAAAATGATGATTTCCAGCGTTGCCAACACCCAAACAAATACAAATACACATACAGCCATGTATACGTATTTATGTCTATATAATTTTTAAATGCAATCGCGAAGAAAATAAAAACAACTAGCAAACATAAACATCGCATAAGCAAACAACCATTTAAAAGCGCAAAGTGCTCGGGCATAATGACACCGAATTCTATCAACTAACGGTCGCGCTCCCTAATGAACTCGCGGCGCGCATTTAAAATTTGCTATGGAGTCAGAAATGACATTTTTGGTTTTGTGGTGACTATTTGGTGTTAAGTGTTTTGGGAGTTTCAGTTTTAAGTGTGTTTTTTTTAACACTAAACACTCTTTCAAAGTGGCATTTCGATTTTTTATGGCTCAATTATACTTATAATTTGATGTAGAATATACCTCAGGTTGCGTTTCCCCATGAACTATGCAGACCAGCATTGCCTCGTGTCCTTCGCCGGAGAAGACTATAGGACGTTCAACGGATATTTCAGGTGGATCTGAAATTGAATAAAGATTGTAAGTATCTTCTGATAGAGTTACAGATAGTGTAATAATAAATTTAAAAGTAATATTTTGTTAGTAATCGTACTTTAAATGTAATGAGCATTCATTGTTTTATTTTCAAACTTTTTAATACTTAATATTTAGTTTTGTGTTTGATAGAAATAGATTTTCCTGCTTTCTCTTGCTTCAAACTCCACTGCAATCGCAACTTCAACGTCAATCTTAATCTTAACATCAATCTCATTCTAAAATTCGAACTAAATGTTGATATCACTATCAATATCAATATCAAAATCAATATCAATATCAATATCAATATCAATATCAATATCAATATCAATATCAATATCAATATCAATATCAATATCAACATCAATATCAATATCAATATCAATATCAATATCAATATCAATATCAATATCAATATCAACATCAATATCAATATCAATATCAATATCAATATCAATATCAATATCAATATCAATATCAATATCAATATCAATATCAATATCAATATCAATATCAATATCAATATCAATATCAATATCAATATCAATATCAATATCAATATCAATATCAATATCAATATCAATATCAATATCAATATCAATATCAATATCAATATCAATATCAATATCAATATCAATATCAATATCAATATCAATATCAATATCAATATCAATATCAATATCAATATCAATATCAATATCAATATCAATATCAATATCAATATCAATATCAATATCAATATCAATATCAATATCAATATCAATATCAATATCAATATCAATATCAATATCAATATCAATATCAATATCAATATCAATATCAATATCAACATCAATATCAATATCAATATCAATATCAATATCAACGTTAACCTAACCCTCAACCCTTCAAAATCAACTTCACCCTCAATCTCAAACTCAACCTTATCCAATACGTCCATATTTACATGTCTTATTTTAACTCTCTCTTTCCTTCTCTCTATTGCAATCAGAATATTAATTAATATATTTAACTTTTTATCATTAGATATATTTGAATCTCAAATACAAACTTTATTTCCATTACCTCTATGACCATTTCTATCTTAGTTTCTTTAAAATTTTTCTAAACTCGTTTGTGCGAAAATTTTTTCAGAAACCGAACACAGTTTTGCACTGCAACTCCAGCTGTTTTCCAAAATATTTCTAGTAATAATTTAACCTAGTAATTATTTAAATTATATATATTAAGCAGAAACTTTCTCTGAAATGAATCCAATGCTTTTGGACAAATTCGCTAATCGAATTTAAGTGACAGCACTCACTGCCAACCAGTGCTGCCAAGGAGCAAAGTATTTACACAATTATAAACAGACGAGTTTACACAGACCTCCATACTATCACTTGGACGAGATGTGTGCGTAAACGCATAACGAACTTCTGCATACAAGAGCGCATAAATAAAAAGGAGAACTTTTCATTTGTACTTGTCCGACGGCGAGTATTTCACCGCATGCCGACCTGATACTTCACTGTTTCGATTTTTTTCGTATTATTTTTCCTTCACTACATTATATTGTACAATATTTATTAAAAGCGATTTTGTTCTGCTCTTTGGTTTCGCAACTTACATAGGACATGCAGGACGACTTGACTGGATGCCGGTTGACCGACGCCGTTGTTGGCTGTACAAATGTAGACGCCGCCCTTGTGCCGGTCCACGTTCTCGATCGACAGGATGTGCGAGTGCAGCTTCTCCTCGCCTGTTGGAGAAAATCGGGAAAAGCAATATAAAAAACGGGACATGTGAATAAAATAAATTTACTGCCGTGATGGAATAACTGAGTGATTGAATGATGAGAGGATGTGGAGTAGGAGGATATGCACCACGAAAAAGGAAGTGGTCGATATACGAAGGATGTTGGAATTGAAGAATATGGCATGGCAAGCTGTTGAAGGAAAAAAATGATATTAAAACACAAAAAAAAAATAAAAAATAAAAATTAAAAAATGAAATAAGGCAAATATAAGCAAAAAAGGGGAAAAAATACAGGAAACCAAAAGTAGAGCGTAAAATGCATGCGGGCAGTGTGAGCACAAAACAAACAACAACAATGCACCAATCGAGATGCGAGAATGTGAGTCAATAAAATTGAATGGCACTTTTAATTAAATCAACTGACATCATTGCGCCTTCTACAGAAATATGACAGTATGAAGTGTGCTTTTAGGCGCTGTGCCACATATTTCTTACTTTTATTTATATGCTGCGTTATTTATTTGCAAATGCAGCAGCACTACGAATGCGCAGAGCGTTGGAAGTGCGTAAGTGTGTACACAGGAAGCAAAAAATTCAACTAACAAAAAATACATTTCATTAAATGAAAAAAAAAAATATAAAAAAGTAAAATAAAAAAAAAAAAATTATAATATAAAATAAAAGTCGGTAAAATATTTACTTAAACAATAAAAAGAAACTATGAAGCACAAAATGGAAGCGCAAATATCACACAGGAACTGCGGTGTGGTAGGAAGATGACTATGCAAAGTGTGTTTATTTGAAATGTTTTATAACTTATTCAAATCTTACCGTTGGGCAAAATATTATTCTTACGACTCCAAGTTACGTTCGGCGTCGGATTACCGGAGGCCGAGCACTCAATACGCACAGACGAGCCCTTTTTGACTTGCAAATGTCCGCCGGTGCTAATGTGATGGATCCTTGGTGGCACTGTGTGAAGGCAGAGCATGAAAATAAACAAGCACAACAACAGAATAACATTAGAAATATGCAGAATAGGCAAATACAAGTAAGAGGTAGAAAAAAAAAAATAAAGCAACGTAGAGCAACGCAACAGGAAGCCATGACGTATACGCAACAGCATTTTCCTATGTGTTTGGCAGAGCAAGACAAAGCAAATCAGTTGGAAAGGGAGGCGGTCGAGTGTGGCGATGACACTGGCCACATTCCTAGCCAAGTCCAGATAAATACAAATGCGTGTGCATTTACATTTTATTTGTGTTGTTGCTATTTGAAATTATTATGGTCAGCAGGTCTCCCATAGACAGCAATTTAATTCAATGTTTGGGAATTTCTAAACGCAACTAAAGGTTTTGCCGCAAAAGTCGTTTGCATTAAAGGCAATATTGTTTCCGGCCCACATAAATTCACAGCGCACACACACACATTCATATATACTTATATAAATATACATATACAAATATACATATATAATATACGTTTGTTTATAAAAAGCTGTGTATGATAGCGCCGTAGTTTGTCTGTATGTGCAGCTGTGTTTGTGTGAAAATTATTTTACAACTGTTTTCAAATTAAGATTTAAGGGAAATGTAAACCCCAGTACAGCCGTTTAACAATTCCTGCAATTTCATGCAAATTACTAACATTTTTGCATAACGGGATCTGTGGGGTTGGTATATTGCAAGTAGAAAAATATTTGACCTATTTGAGGTTTAAAGAGATAGTATATTTCTGTGGCACTATGTATGCAGCAGTATTGTTGGGCATAAATATGCGACTTATTTGTAATTAGTTTGCTTTAGAAGCAGATATTTTAAGTGAATTTTCCTAATTTTAATTATGATATTACATTTTTATTTTTATTTATTTTTTACTTTAATATTTAATTACCTCAGGGCCAAACTAATTTAAATTTCCTTTATACCTTATACCATAAACCATGAAATTAAAAGCGTTGCATACACTAGGGCATACAAGATGAGCGTGGTTTCATACCCCAATTTGAATTAAGGGGGTATCCATTCTAGATTTCGATTATTTTTCGTATAATTAAAGTTTAGACTTTCAAAAATATGACTCTGGAAGGATTTTTCAAAATTCGACTTATTTTCGGAGATTCAGCCGATTTTGTGAGGTGGCGTCCGTGTTTACTAGAATTGTGTCCTAAACTTTAAACGCGTTTTTCTCGAAACTACTTTTTTCCACACGGTACCGGCATTATCTCAAGTTCTACACAATCGATTTACTTGAAATTTTGTGTGAACTTTCTCTATATATAGTCCTTTATCGTTCCTACCAGCACCGTGTCAAAATTTTTGTTTTTAATATTTAAAAAAAATTCAGGAATTTCAAAAAAAAAAACGTAAAAAATGAATTTTATTTTTAGGCAGTCGCCATTTTTCAAAAAAAAAAAAAAAAATTTTCGTGTTCCCGGACTATAACAGCATGCTTACTGATTAAGAATTTCTTTTAATTTTTTTTTTTCAAACCACCAATGTCACCAGGATGCGCCATTTTTTTACACCTGTCTCTCCCCCTCTAATTATTTTAATTTTTAATACTTTTTTGTAAATTTTTTTTTCTGTATTCTGAAGATATCAATAAAAACACTATTAAAAAAATGGATAGTAAAAATATTTTTTTTTTTAAATAAAATTCAAAAATCTGCCCAAAATTTGATTTCTAGAGTAGAATACCCCCTTAAATGTATTAGCTTATTTGAAGTGTTATAACTATATATTTAATTAAATAGAGAAAGATATTAAAAAGAAATAAATCGTACAACATCCTAGAAATTAGTTAATTAAAAATTTAGATATCTAATAAACCTTGCTCAGCTTGTGCGTAAGTGATAAGTTTTTATATTCAACAAGGCAACTGTCTGAGAGTAAATATAAACTTAATCGTTGGTATAATAGAGTAACATTTTAAAAAAATAAATCTATTGAAAATAAAATTACAGGTTAATGCATACTGTGCTCCTGCTGCACTGTTTCTACACGTCAGAAATATGTTTTTTTCTGATAACTAAGAGCATACCAAAAAATTAAAAGAAAATGTTGCCTACATTTAGGATTTTATAGTCAGGTTGCACACCTCACCCAATAGTCTGAAAATATTTTTTTTTTGTTATAAATTACACTCTTATAAGCTCTTTTGTATAAATAAATAAACTCTCTAGCAAAAGTAAATAATTAAAAAGATAATGCATATAATATTTTGGAATTTTTTTAAACTTATATTATGTTTTAGTATACGAACGTATCAATCACAAGTTAAAACTGAATGAAATAAACTGTCAATAAAACCTAAAAACGTAAAAATTCTTCTGCAGTGGAGTGTGTTGAAATTTGCTTCAGAAGTGTATATATTATTCAGTAATCAAAGTGTTACAAGGGTTTAGTGTTTTCAAAAATTCGAATTTTTTATTATTTTATTAAATTCTTCAACACCTCTAGAATATTGTTTTAAGATTTCAAACTTATCTGTGTAATAGTTATGGAGATAGACCCATGAAAACTTATGCGCTGGAGGCTAGTTAGGCTAAGTGCCCCATCTTTAAACGCGTTTTTCTTAAGATTTTGTCTTTGAAGTCGGTTGGCAAAATTTCTGAAGAACAACTCAATCGATCTTCATGAAATCTTACAAAGGTCTTTGAAATACAGTTCTTGATGACTTGGACCAAAGATTTTTTTTCGATTACAACTATTTGAAGAAAAAATTTCAGGAAATTTTCTCTGTAATTTTAATTTTTTTGTAAAAATTTCAGCCAAAAATCAATTTTTCAGTTGTTTTTCTTTGTCCAAGTTCTAAGTTAGGGTTTAATCTAATACACGTAAGTTTTCTCTTTAGATGAACCTGTAAGGAGCTGTCTTGCCAACGCGGGTGCGTCTTTTTTCCGAGGGATTACCGGAAATGGCATCGCAGTGGCTGAGTTTAAAATATTTTTTGTTTCCAAAAAATTCAGAATTTCTTTGATAATAGTGTATTTTTATAACAAACAAAATTCTAATAAAATATGTAATGTTTTATGCGAAAAATAATTTTTTGAAAAAAGGTTTTTTACCCAAAGAAACCCATGTAACCCCTTTCAAAATAAAAGTGAAGAACTTAAACTAGGTATTGCCTAAATTTAGGAGAAATATCAAAACTTGTCTTCTGTCAACAGACCTAACCGATATACTCGTAGTGTCGAATTGCCTTCGCCAAAGTCTCAAAATTGTTAAGAAAATCATGATTTTTTCACGGAACGTATTCTAAGTCAGCATGATTAAAGGGGGATTAAATACAGCAATTGATAAAAGATTAGAGCTTTGGAGAAAAATTGAATGATCGGAAAAAATTGTCAGAAAGCAATTTCTGAATCTAGTCCAAAATTTTCTAAGAAACCATAAATAGGAAAATTGTAAGGACTTAATAAATTAACTTATTCATATGACATTATATGAAGCTTTAGGGTGTAATATGTCGTTATACTATAAATGCACATGCTGGGCTCTCATCTGGATTTCATTGCGCAAATTAGAGTGCTGTGAGTGACGAAAAGGCAAGATTGGGTTCAATCGGACATTTCGCGCGAAAATAATTTTTTTTTCTAATTTAACAATAATTTATCCAAATGTATCAGCCATATTTTTTTTAAAGAAATTATATGTATGTTTTGGTGTCACAATAAAATCAAATGTGAAATTTTTTTTCATTAACATTTCATTGTGTAATAACATGAGTAATGATATGAGTTTTCATACGACAAAAAAGTGACAATTTTGTTAAACAGTGCAATATTGGATATTCTTTAGGAGGACCGTACTCATATGCATAGGAAAGAAATTACAGCTAAAGCTTCTTAACGCTAACAAAGTTTAAAAAATATAGCTAATCGATGATCTTTTCAATTTGAGATTCAACCGAATTTGTTCGATCCAACTTTACAGGCTTCCAGCAGTATATACTCTGAATGACTTTGAGGTTGCGGCAATGAAAAGTATACATAAAAAGGGAGATATTTGACAGCATAATATGTGCATTTACCAGCTATTCTGAAGTGCAGTGCTGCTTATGACAACTGAAGTATCGCTGAGTGATGATGTTTCACACTGCTCAAAGTACGTACACACTTATATAATATATATGTATGTATAAGCATATGTGTATAGAAATTTTATGTAATTTTTAATATACCGACAGGCTGTCAGCAGCCGCGCAACTTTGCATGTGCATGCCAATCACTTCTCAAGAACCCAAAATGCACACACACACTTGCATGCATAATCTTCTAAGGGCTCATATGCGTATATTTGTATTAGAGTTTATCCAACATTTACGACATGATAATTTATAAATTCTCCGAAATATTTTCAATTTTCTATATTAGGTTTTAGTATGCCATAGACACATGACACCATCATCTTGCCACTCTGCCAGCTTGACGCTGCAAATCTGTGCGTTTCGCTGCTGCGCTAGCCTGGTCCTCGTATGCGATTTGCCTTTTCACTCTTTTTCTTTGTTTTGGTATTTTAGTTTACTTGATATTCTGAAACTAACCCCTCTAAGCTACGATTTTCCCCTAAGAACCAAAGTAGTGGAGTTAGGAAAGAAGAGTGAAAGAAAAGCAGTGTAGACCACAATGCCGAACATGCCGCAGCCGAGACAAGGCAAAGTTTTATGACAGGAAAAAAGTGCAAATAAATAGATTTTTACTTCATTGTTATGTGAGTAGACGAAATTATGGAAATTTTGCATTGGCTTAGAGATAATAGAAAAGTTTATGTGAAGCTGATGGAGCAAGACAGCACAGGCCTTGCTTGTGGTGCACTAGAAGAAGGAAAGTTATAGGGGAGTTGAGCGTTGCAACCATGCAAAGAAAATTAATGAATTAGACGCTCAGTTATGGCTTAAGAAATTTATTAAAAAAAAAAAAAGTTTTTAGTTTTAGAAAACTTTGAATTTTTCGCCCGATTCTCTCGGGTTACTCATACGCCATGGTAGCCTTGGTAAAACGCTATGAAAAAAGGCTGCACAAAAACAATTTTTCAAAAACCATTAAAATTAAGGAATTTATATAGTTTAGAATAAGCACCTTGTAGAAATTTGAAGCTCTCGAGATCAAGCTTCTACACTTTCTTAAAGTTTTCACTTCCTGCTTTAATGACTATGCAACAATAAAAACAAAATTATTTAAGCTTCACACCAAAAGTTACTTAAATTATACACAAAAGTAAACAACAAATACAAAAAGTACTAACAACAACACCACCACTCAAACAACCCCGCAGACAGGGCCACAGCGAGGGACGCCACCTAAAATGCGGCGAACTGAATTAAACCGCATCGACAAATGAAAATCATAATTAAAATGAATTTCCATTTGATTTTGTAAAGTGAAAAGTCAATAACATTAAATCAAATTTGAATGCATGTACTTGCAACAGCAAATAAACAACGGCACTAATAAGCGAAAGCCAACAACAAAACCGACCATTTGCGTGGTAACTTCCGAAAATGTGGTCTGTAGCGTGAAATACATCATTGTTCAGCAATAATGAGCGGCCGCAATAGTACCCACACACACATGCCTACATGCATGCCACATGTGTTGCAAGTATGTGCATGAAAAAGCCAGAAATATTCGAAGCGCGAAAATTGATTGCAATGAGTGGAAAATTGCTGCTGCCACTAACCAATGCGAGCAAGCGATGTACTGCAACTATTAAAATAAGGCTTTTAAACAATTTTCAATGCTTTTTCGCTAATATAAGAGCTGGCGGCTGGCTGAAAACTACTGCAAGAAGAAGAGCAATACTTCAAAATAAAAAGCTGTTATTTGAATCATCGGTAGATTTCAACTAGAAATCTTCAAATTTTTTTGAAAATAGTATATCTGGAAGTAGCTATGAACTAGCCAAGAATAAAATAGTTGAGTTTAAGCTTCTTTGGAACCAGCTGGTATTATACCTTACTCGAAATAACGTAGAGTAAGCCATTTCAGTTTTAGTTCATAGGTAACTAGTTTTGAAACAATCCATAAGAAGTTTTTTCTGAATTTATTTTATGACTTTAATGCAGACTTTGATCAGATGCTACTATTTGTTGTAACAATTGGTACGCTTTTTTTGGCAATCTTATGCTATAATTTGATGAGTTGTTCTCGGTAAGATTCGCCATTATTAGTTTCACTTAGTCTAAGAAGCAATAATAATATGGCACGCTCTGCCGATCCCGTCAAATTTATGGCATTTATTGTCGGTGGGTTTTTTACATATTCGGCTTTGCCGTTGATTTATCTCGCTGACCAGGTGTCCTTCATCAATCACAATCAGATGTACAAGCAGCATTTATGACATGTAAAACGTCTTCGGACAATAATGACGATTCTGTGAGCTCTTCTTTAATTTAGTATCAGTCTTCGCAGAGTAATACTTCTACTTCCTCAATTTAAAACTATTTTGCCCATCCAGGCCGGTTTTGACCTCAAAGCAAAATCTCCACTTTTAAATTGTCACTTGGAGCACGTTCGCTAAGCTAGATCAAAATCAAGATGACTTTCAGTAAAGGTTTTCTCCACGTGAAAGTGAAGAAGCACTCCTCACAAAAATACTTTCTCAGGCACACATTTTCGGTATATTGGAGTTATGGAAAAATAATTAAGTTACACCATCTTCTGAGAAAACGCACGAATATACTATATAATTTCAACTAGTTCTAGTGAAGCTAGAAGCTTATGAGGACATACACTAGGCGGAAAGAGTCTGCGTACATACTTATATCCTTTTCTTTTGTTAAAAAATAACTTGTACCAACGTTACGTCGCACGAAAGAAGCCTTTCAAATGGAAAGTACCGAGAGTTTTTTCCGATGGTTATTTTTTCCGATGAAAGCAAGTTTTGCGTCTTTGGAATCAAGGGGAGCAAGATCATATGGCGTTACTAGGTAAAGAAAACTTACGGCCTACTGTGAAGCATGGTGGTGGTGAACCAATGAAATGGGTTAACATGGCTGTTAATGATGAAGGCCGAATGGAGTTTATAGAGTCCACTGTGGCGAAAGAAAAAAGAAATTTCAGGCAAAGCGCGAAAGAATTGGGTCTAGGAAGTGACAACTATTTACAACAAAATGACGATCCAAAGCATACCGCAGATATAGTTAAGCTTTGGTTACACGTTCCCAAGTAGCTTCGAACGCCATCGCAATCGCCAGATTTGAATTACTGGAACGAAAACCCCGCCAACGCATATTTGCCGCAAAAGCTATGCTCAAGGATGTACTGGACGAAGATGGGCTAAAACCTCTTCGACAGAAACCTCAAAGCTTGTTATTTTAATGCAAAAACGCCTAGAAGAAGCTCTTAAATGTAAGAAATATCCAACTTTCTTTTAAATTTTTAAAGCAAACCCGAAGAAGAATATATTTATTAGACGTTTGTAACTTGTACGCAGACTCTTTTTAATTGATTTTCTAGTCGTCCGTATGTTTTTTTGTTTAAATATTATTGTTGAAAAATTATTCATATTTATTTTCATAAAATTATATTTTTAATATCCTTTAATGAAACCGAAATAAATTTAGTTTTATAAAAATAAGTATAAAAAGGCTTTTTCAATGAGTTGCTTTCATTGGTACCGTGTACGCAGACTTTTTCTGCTTAGTGTATAAAACCAGTTGGAAATTAGCTTATATGTTACTACTGCGAAATCAGCTGCCGTGAAATAAGTTCTTGCTCAATTTGCATGAAGCAAATGCAGCACTAGTTCTTAAAAGTCCAGACTAAAGTTTAGAAAATTTATAAACATTAACAGTTATTTCCGAAAAGAGTCTTATATAATTTTTATGATCTCAGTTAAATATTTTGTCACTCCTTTCGCAAATTAAGCCAACCTCAATTAGTTACTATTGATTAGCGTCGCACACATGTGTCTACGGAACACACCTTGATCCCTCAGTGGCATCGTTAGCACTGTGTTGATCTTTTGAATGCAACTCATTTTAAACAATATAGCAACATAAGGCCACACATCACTGTGTGACAAGCAATAAATGCGCATGGGCGTAATGAGAGGCGGGCCGGCGCATTCCACCACTTATTAAGACAGGTTGTCTGCAGTCTGCGTTCATTAGTAGATTGGCGTTTATTTTGTTTCTTAATTTTTGGTGGAAAGCACTGCACGCAGTTGAACTCATTCAAGTTTTAAGTTGACGCAAATTTGCATATTTGAAGAATTTAACTTTCCAAACTTTCGCAACTGGCTGGCAATTCAAGAGTTTGCGCTGCCAATTTCCAACTTTGGCTGCGGAATGATTCGCCATATACTTATAAATTTTCATATATATGTATATATATATAAATGTGTGTATGTATACACAACAACTGCATTGACATGCTGACTGAGTGAGCGGTTAGTGAGTGGAACGACAGGGCGTGGCATGCAATTATTGCAACATATGTTGCCGTCAAATGATAACAACTCGACTGTGATTTATGGTCTGTGGCTAAATGAACGAATGAGAAAACATACCCGGACAGTTAATTTGCCGCAAATGTACACCGGGCCGGCACAACAACAACAATAGCAACGGCATGGCTCAAAAATAATAACAACAAAAAGTGCAACACCAACATAAAAGCAGGCGACCAAATCAGAAACTTACAAATACGTGTTTGCATGTGTGTGTGCGCACCTTAAAAATAACATAGACATGTGTGCGTGTGTTTGCAGGAGCACTAACTACACCACAATCAAGCAGCCAGCACACACTTGCAACTACATAAACATGATGTAATGATGGTCCACTTGACACTTTGTGGATATTCTGACATAAATTAACAACAGCAATAAGCAAATGGCACAGACCAAGGCAGGAACGGAGCCGAAGAGTGAGTGAATTTGAGAGACAGAGAGCGGAAGTGTGCGGGAGTGTGTGCAAACTATTTGGTTAAGTCATTTGTAGGCCGAGAGTTGGTTCATCATGTCGAAGGGGAGTATTTGTTGACGCACGATTGGGTGTGGTGTGGCTTAGCAGGCGACAGTTGGCTCTGGTTTACGTTAAATAACGGCCGTAATTAAAATTACGCAAATATGTTGTAAGCACAATTGAGGAATTTTACAGTTACATATGAAACTCTAGGAAAAACAAGAGTTCCGAAGTTCCGAGCTGTGAAGATCCGTATATATAAGCAGGTTTTATGCTCACTTGCCGTACATGTGTGTGCGCTTAAATTTATAAGCCGAATTATACGAAAAGTTACTCCTTAACTTTGACTTTTAAAGGTCATAAATTGAAAGAAAAGAAGAAATAGATATACATATACATGTATACAACTGTTCTGTATTTGTAGCTTTTACATGATAGCTCCTTGTATAAGTATTTCTTTTTCCCCCTAGTGTTTGTTTGGGTTGTGTATAGATCAAGAAACTCCAAAAGTATATATATATATTTATCTGATCTAAGCGTTATTTTCAGGAACCCTGTTTTTGTGTTTAGTCCATGCATCTTGAATTGAAATTTTAAGTCCCAAATACATAATAAGAAATTTGATATTATATTATACATTAATTAATGTAAGTTTTGGTTGATAAAAATACATTTTTCTGTCAACTTTTAATAAATTCTGGCATTATCCTTCCTTTTTACGAATAAAACTATCCAATTACTTCTCCTTACAACCCGATGGAATGAGCTGCTTGGGTGTGAAACTGTAAAAGTCACGAAAAGGTAGATCGGAAGTGTACCTAGATCCTATGTTCACGCGATAAAAGAGACTATACTATCAGTATACTAACCAGTCACAAAGGACCCAAACTGGTCTATGCGTGGATCATTGACCTACAATAAGTTCCCAATAACAATTAATAATGTAAGCTTGCCCGTCTGTATAATAACGGGAACTAGATATTGCTAACATAGAAATTTCCGTAAGACTCATTAAAAATTGTGAGTTACGTATACGCACGGTGAGACAAATAGGTACTCTTATATATGTACAACCATTTATATGTACTGGCAGTAGGGTTTAGAGTTTCAGGCAATTTTGTCGGCACACATAAAGTATAGTTTTGAATTCTCAGTCCAAATATTATCTTATATATAAAATTGAGACCCTATTTCGTTATGCGGCCGTATAATGTCCGAATCACTGCACGGAGAAACCGGAAAATTTGTGCAGCTGTTCTTACTTAGTCCTTTAGAAGGTCCTAGCGGAGTCCTCTATAGCAAAATTACTGTAAATTTTGCAATATATGTATGTATATATTTATAACTCAAGAACGTTGAACTGATTTGGTTGAAAACCACTGAGGAGGTAGCTTAGAACCAAGTGACGGTTTCAGCTACATTAATCGTTTTGCATTAAAAGTCAAAACAATTAATACATAAAAGAATTGCATTTCTAATCATTAGCATGCGTTTAATATTCATTTAAAAATCTTTTGAATATTTTTTGCTTCAATAAATAAAATATCATCACATAGCTACTGCCTGGGTACAGTAATCAGTATACATTTGTATGTGGAACATATGATTGTTGTTAGTGAACAAGGCGGTTTTTTTGGACTTTGAACCGGCAAAGGCATTTATAATATCAGAATAGAAAATAACTTTGGAATTGCAGCTATTTTGCCAGACGAACGACGCATAGACATTCATAACAGACCAAAATAGACGTGTAACATAAAAAATAGCGGGAAAGATACAGTGTTGAGAAAAATTTCAATCGTAATTTAAGATGAGCGCGTGTTATCCTCGACAAAAAATTCCACGCGAGCGGAGCTGCGGGATTAGACCTAGTTGCATGTTCCCATGACGGGTCTAAGTAATCGTAACGGACCCGAATTATTAGCCGGCCAAGGCCTCGGCCTTCGGCACTATTTCTCGAAAATACTTCAGCAATGTTTTCTGTCACAACAACAACATAGTTACATAAATAATTAATCAAAAATTAATAAAATTTAAGAATCTTGCTGCTAAAAAAAGCAAAGGACAGACTTCAAGCGAGAGAGTAGTAAAGAAGAACATTAGAATTATAAAAGTGGATCTTATATAACTTCACACTTCGAGCTTGGCTTGGAAAGTTACTGTTCTTCATTTAATTAACATATTTACTTTTATTAATACTGCAAAAGTGTTTTTTCGGAGAGTTCTTCTAGAGTTAAGTCTAAAGTAGACTTCAGCCAAAAGTCATTATGATTCGAACATACACTAGCTGAGCGAATTGAAAGTGATGACTTTGGCTTCAAAGATAAAGGACATGCTGACCTTCCAAAAAAATTGTAAAGATGAGGAACTGAAAGCATTACTCTCACAAAAAGTTGCTCGAATATTTTTTTTGGAGTTACACAAGAAACCACTTTAAAAGCATCGGATTGCTACTGGTGGTGAAAACGGGATCCACTGAAATAAGCCTATATGCAGAAGAAAATATGTGCAATCTGCCCAACCAGCCTAAACAACGACAAAGCCGAATATCCCTGACACCAAGGCAATGGCTGTATTTTGTGGCCTCTTAAAGGCGTGCTCTGCTATGAGCTTTTAAAAAAAGTAAAAACTATTAATAGGTAACGCTATTGATAACAAGTCATCAAAATAAAACGAGCGACTGCCAAAAAATGTCCGAAGTTCACGAGTAGACACGATAAAATAATTTTCATCATGACAACCTTCGGCCTCCTGTTGTAAGAATGTTTACAAACCATTTGGAAAACGGCGGCAGGGAAGTTCTGTCTAACTCGCCTTATAGCTCAGACCTTGCCACTTCTGACTACTATATGTATCGGCTGATGCAGAGCAGTTTCACTGGAATATGATTCGCATGAAAGCAGTGTCTCAAAAATTGGCTTAATTCACTCTTGGTGCAGTTCTTTTGGGATAGCATCCGCGACTTACCAGAGAGCTGGAAAAATATTGTAGCTTCAGCTGGGCAATGCTTTGAATAAAATTGTTGTATATGTTTTTCATAAATAAGCGTTCAAATAAAAAAAAAATAGCCTCAATATCAAACGAAATCTATTTGCGGCAGTGATTTAATTAAAGATCAAATGTTATCAAAAACATCTGAAAGCAACCGACTTTACTTAAGATAATTGGTATATACTTTTTCAAAATTCTCAAACATTAAAAACTTCTGCTCTTTGAAGAAAAGCGAAAAATTTTACACAAAAGCTGCGCGAAATATCAATAAGAAATATTTGAAAGAACTTTCTAACTAAAATTGCTTGTAATGTGCGCCGAACAAAGTGTATTGTTTGTGCTGCTGTTGTTGTTGCATTGTCGCATACAAATTCTCGGTTTCAGCTTGTGGTCCTGGAAGCTGCCACACTGACTCGCTAAGTGCTTGAGTGATTTTCGCAGCAGTCATCAAAGCAGTAAACCATTAAATTTGATCAATTGGACTTTTTACTTTTGAACTTTTGTTGTTTTTCCCAACTTGTGTCTCTTGCTAACGACATGACCAGACCGTGCAGCAGCTTGCGGTTAGTGGGGGTGGCGACTCGCTGGTGACCGACCGCATTAGTTTGCTACTTCTAACAACCAACTGTCGCCTGCCACTCGGGCCGTCAGCGACGCAATTTTTTCTGCTGTAAATATTCATAAAGTCGATTGAGACGAACAAACTTTTGGAAAACGAATGCATTTTATTATTGACAAAGGCCAACCGCACAACTACACGCGTCGCCAAACTTGCCACAGACGTCGCCCAACCGACTGCATATTTCATGCGAATAGTTTTGTTGCTGTCTGTGTCTATTGCTTGCTGCTGGTATAGTTTGATTGGTCGTTTGGTGGATGCTTTTTTGCTTTTGCTGTGCTGTTATGCTAATAAAATGCGTTTTGCTGTTGTTGTTTGTGTTGTTCTATTAAGACGGTAGACATTCGTCTGGCGCTTGTTGCAGTCACTGGGATTCTGGATGGAGACTTGCAAGTAGTTTGGAGTAAATTTTGTTGAGGACCAGTTGGTAGTATTGTAGATTGGTGAGCTATAAGTTATGTTGAATACGGAATACTTTCGAAGCTTAAAATTGTACTTTCGAAGGAATGTAAAACCACAAAGTAGAGGAAACTGCTCAAGTGCTTATTTTATTGAAAAAAAATCGGCGGAGCCTTATATAACATATTAATTGCAAAAAGTTTGTCTACTTCGGCCTAAGATTCTCCCCAGTGTTGGTCGAACTTCTTTTCTGTCGAAGCTGAAATAGATTTTTGACCACGTAACTCTGTACAATAACAACATAGGATATTCGTGCTGGCCGTATACCATACTTCCAGCACCACTAACACTAAGTGAACCGTTACAGAAAGCACTTAAATTGTTGTTGTTGATAGGATTCTGGGAGTGTCATATCATCACGCTGCCAAAGCAATTGGATCTTCGAAATTAGAAGTGATGCATATCTGTATTTGCTGAAGATCTGTGAATCTGACCTGGTATTGACCATGCGCCAAATCTTGGGAAAGACCCGCGACACACACCACCTCTTCGTCGATTTCAAACCTACTTTTGACAGCATGAAAAGGAGCTGCCTTTATTCCGCCATGTTTGAAATTGGTAACCCCTTAAATTTAGTATGGTTGTGTGAAAACTGACGTTGAGCAATACCAAAAGCTCTGTTCAGATTGGGACGACCCTCTCCGAACGGTTCGATACCAAACGAGGTTTCTGACAAGGCAATGAATAACGAAGGCAAGATCCTCTATTAGAGTGTACAGCTGCTGGTTCTGCTTTCTCCAGAATGGATAAGGAAGCGAAGAAAATGGATCTGGTAGTGAACGAGGGCAAAACGAAATATCTCCTGTCATCAAACAAACAGTCTTCGCACTCGATACTTAGTTCTCACGTCACTGTTGACAGTCATAATTTCCAAGTCGTAGATAATATCGTCTATTTTGGAACCAATGTTAACACCAGGCTGACATTGATAGCCTCAAAATCCAAAGCAAATTAACAACGCGTGCTACTTCGAACTGAGTAGGAAATTCAGAAGTAAAGTCCTCTCTCGACGAACAAAGACCAAACTCTACAAGTTCTTCATCATCCTCGTCCTGCTATATGGTACAGAGACTTGGGCGGCGACAACATCTAATGAGCCGACGTTACGAGATTTATGGTCCTTAGCGCAATGGCAACGGCGAATACCGCCGTCGAAGGAACAATGAGCTGTACGAGATATACGATCACATTGAGATAGTTCAGCGAATTAAGAGATAGCGGCTACGCCGGCTAGGCCATGTCGTCCGAATGGATGAAAAAACTCCAGCTCTGAGAGTATGCAGTACTAGCCGGGGGAAGCAGAGGAAGAGGAAGAGCTCCATTCCGTTGGTGACATCAGGTGGAGAAGGAGAAGCTCACATAAGACTGCTTTACGAAAAAAAACAACAACAATATTTGTTTACGCAATTGAAGGAATTTCAAACTATAAGTTCCATTTAATGTTGTTGTAATGATATGTTACAACAACAATGTAATTATCTAAATATACGCGGCGTTGGCAGCTCTGCTCGCCATAATTAAGAATAACTACCGCAAACAAAGTAACAACTTCATTGCCATAGTCGGAGTATCAATAAAAAATGCGCCCCCCCCATTTCCACCGAATACACAAGTAGCGCTTTAAGTAATTAAATGTGCGACGGAATATTGCTACTTAAATGTTTAACAACGATTTTCGGCGTTTCCCGCATTTTTCCATTATTTTTATTTGCCCGATTCCCTTTTCGGCGCTATGGTTCAGTTCGCTGCCCCATCATTTTCAGCGTCACCGAGCCGTGAGCCACACACAGACACACGTACATACATGTGCATATTTTCATATTAACCGAACTTTGTTTGCTCGGTGTCCGGTCGTTCGATGCGTCGCTCGTCCAGCGCTGCTGCCACCAGCAGTCACATCTTTGGCCATCATTAAACAATAATTTTATCTTTTCGCTACCTTTGTTTACAGTACTCATCTCTGAGTTGCTGTTCGGTTGTTGTTATTGCTGTTTTCGGCTGCTCGCGCGTATTTTGTGTCCCCATTGTTGCCGAAAAATTCCTACAGCGCAAAAACTTTTGTTGCTCGCCGACATTATTTTTTCATCATCAGTGCACAAACTGAAAGTAATTTACGCTCCTCATAAAAAGTCCGGCAGAACAAAGCAGAAATAGCACGGCGAATGAAGAGCCAAGGAGGAAATGAGCAAGAATTTCGCAATGAAATTCATACCCGTGCGGCGCTCAGCGCTCGGTGTCCTAGTGGAGCTACCGAATCTAACTGTCCGCTTTCCTCAGTGTGTACGCTTGTGTGTACGTGTGTTAGCGATTTTTGGCATTATGGCGGTCCAGCTGCCCCCTCTCGCAGGGGCGTCCATAAAAAGTTGAAAAACATTTGATATTCTCCTGTATTTTTCTTTCAGTTATTCACTCTTTTGTTTCCAGCGCTTGTTTTGCGTTTTGTTGTTGCCACACTGCCATATGTATGTTGTTGTTTATGCTATGGTCCAAGTTTGACAAAAAATATGATTATTATGTTGCTTAGTAGTTGTGTAAAAGTTCAATAAACATTACATTCATGGTCATTACATCGCGCACACAAACACATGTCCACGCGCTCAGCACATGTGGAGTCGTTCAGCTAAGACCATCCGACCATCCGCACTTGGCGTCCGTGAGACAAAGCGACAACGAAGCGAAATTTTCAAAGTTTTCAATAAACACGAATTCGGATGTAGCTTTGCGCTCCCAAACCACTTTTATATGTGCCTCTCTCATTTTCTTCGTGGCACGATGCGTATATTGACGTGAAAGTCAGTTGGGCAGTCAGTCAGTGTTCATCACTCCATTAAGTGGGCATTATGCTATAGAACTCACATGTGTTACCATTTGCTCTAAAAACATTGCTTAGTATTAGATCTGGAAGCCCCAGTGCCTTGTTACATACTTATGATGATCTTGGAGAGAGTTCTAAGTTGTACTACTTGTGGTCTCTCAATGATCAGCTAGTTGGTCTCGCTGTTCTTCTTCCCTTTCAAAGGATGCTGAGGAAAATTCTAATAAATCGTATGAGAAATGATACCTTTATTTATTTTAGTTTTAGAATTTACTCGGATCGGGTTGTATGTGGCAAATAGGCGCTGGAGAAGAGACGCAGTGAACTTTTTGTCGGAAGCTTTCAATCAACTCTTGTTTCAGACTACTACTTAGATCTTTGTAGTGTCTTTCAAGCAGACCTTTTAACCAGCAAGGTAGCAGCAGATGTACTTCTCCAAAGTCCGGCTTTATTAAGTAAATATGGATTAACTCCGACAGCAGCGCTGCTACAAAGACCTTGAGTGAAATGGAGTCGGAAGTTGTGGAGCCGATGATCTGGCAAGAAAAGGCGCCAAGCGTTCTTACGAACTCAATACTTTTGGGGTTGCGAAAGCTTTCTGGAATGAAACATAAAACGTCCATCAGCTTTCAGCTTCACCATACTAAGGTTGAAACCCTCTTGGTTGTCATACTTCCTACGAATGCAATAAATTGGCTGGAATATACATATATTCTATTAGCCATCTCAATACATTTATGGCAGGCTCTAGACATTTTGTCGATTTGTGATTGTCTTTTTGATCTATATCTGGAAGTTCTGGCGTTGACAGCGGATAAATGCCTAAAGCTGTTTAGATGGGACTATTCGTGACTTCACATGTATTCAGCTTATTTACGTAACTTAACTATCCCCTTTGGTTGTGCAAGGTAATATCTTCTTCTGTTCCTGAATTTCTGCCATAGCGCTATAGTAAAAGAAGCTTATTCTTTCATATCCTTAAGTATGCACCGAACATTCCACCGGCCCACAAATGCCACCAATCTGGATGAGATGGTAACTCTTGAATATCTTCATGTTGTTTTTCGTCCTAAATGCAGAAATTTTGGTTGTTTACGTACGCATTGAATCAGAAAGTGGCTCATAAACCTTGGATCTTCTTGGAACATCGCTTCGGCTGGTCGGGCGGCTTCAGTTCTTGCACAAGCTGTATTTCCTACGCTTTCAATTTAAGATCTCAACGTAAATCGAATCGACTCCCCACAGTCTTCGTATACACTCTAAGCTTCGTTGGACGATTTGTAACGATGTTCAGGCGTCTTTACATGTTAAAATTCCAAACAATACTGATCGATAATAACATAGCTTGTCACGGCTCACGCGTGAACTGTCGGCTATTGAAAAAAACCTCTACTTGGATCAATTGTTATTTGTTTAATTAGATCAAGATCACTTCATCTAAGACTGAATAATTTTAGGAAAACTTCGTAGACTGATTCTCGTTGATTTGATACGAAATTTGTAAGACGCGGAAGGAAACATCAAAGGTGCTTATTTGTTAGAACGACCATCTATGTGTTTTTTATTAGTTGGATTATAATTGTTATTACTATTTGTGAAGCAACTTGTGTTAGTTTACAAAAAAATGGATCATAAAGCATTTTGTGTCTTAATAAAGCATTACTATTTGCGGGAAAATACTGTTGAATTTGGGCTCAGGGAAATCCACCGTTGAAAAGATATTTGCTAAGCTGGAAACAGGCGGAATGAGCACCGAAGACAATGATGCTTTAAAGAGGTGAAAGCTCTGTGCAAAGTGGGTGCCTCGCAAGTTCATAATCCAACAAAAACCACGAATAACTCATTCTGAGTGTTTGAGCGCTTTTTAATCGTAATGAAACCGAACTTTTGCTTCGGTGGTTGACAATAGAAACATAGCTCCATCATTTCCTACTGGAGTCCAATCGACAGTCATTCTAGTGGACTGCACATGATGAACCGGTTCTTAGGCTTGGAAAGACGAAAAAGTCGGCAAAAAAGGTTATGATATCAGGCTTTTGGGAAGCAAGTGGTATAATACATACTAAACGACTGATTGCTGAGCTAGTTATAATCTATTTCACTGCGTATTTGGTTGCAGTTCTTTTCTACTATTCCAAATACTTAACAATTGTATTACTTTTGTGGAAGAATCTGTTCAAATTGTACGCATATAATCAAATGATTCCTACAAACATGAATTTCGAACAAATTTTTATTATTTTAAGTATAATTTTTAAAGAGATAAAAAGTATTCTTTGTCCCTACCCTGGTTCTAAGCTACCTACTTGAGTTATAAATGGTGTAACTAACACAACTTTCTTTTATACGAGTATATATAGCTTAGAATGAAAGCCCTACTGACTTCAGTCGCGGCCTTATTATCTTTAACAAATAATTAAAAATGCTTACATAGCTAAATTACTTTTAGTTTAGGATAACCCTAATAAGTGCTGCACATATAGTATAACCATACATTATATATAAAATATTTTTTGCTTGCTTATCCAAAGAACTAGGAAATCAACCCATCTGATTCACAATTACAGTTAATAAGATGCCGGGTGTTAAAAGTATCTGACAATTAAAATATTTTCGCACTTCAATTCACTACTTTAACGCCAAGAAATTTGAATAGCGAAAAGCTGCTGATAAATTCATGCGCCGACTTTTGCACAAAGCGCACAGCGAGCAGAAGTCATTTGCATGCAGCGGCAAACGCTCGCAGCAGCTACGCAAAGGCAATTGCAATGGATACTTGCCGCTATTGTAATTTTGCGCGTGGCAAACGCATTAAATTCAATTTTCCAGCGAGAGCCGGTGCAGCGCCCGAGAGCTGAGGGTTTATGCCGGCGCCGTTGCACAGCTGCGGGCAAAGAATTTCGCCTAAGCTAAGAAGTTGAGCTGAGCGCGAGGCTTGAGTAAACGGAAGCTGAGGATAAGCATGTAACAACGATAACAACAACAACAATAGCTGAAACACTTTAATGCAACGAGTTAAGAGCGAAGCGCTGAGCGCTGACTATCTGCAAGCAGGCACTTTTAGTGTTGTTGTTGTAAATGCTTATTGCTGTTGTTTTTGTATTGGTGTTTGCTGCTGGCATTTTGTGCAGTTTCTTTTATTCCATGCTGATAAGCATGCCGTACTTTAGAGATTTGAGATTTTCGCCTTCCTTTGGCGTATCCGCCAGAATCTCCATGCAGCACACCCCTCTCCGAGCTCCACTCGAAGGCAACTAAATGTACTCGAGCAGCAGCAGTCAGCAAAGGCAACGGAATCCCTGGTGGAGGCACTGAACACACATAAACACAATATATTCGAGATTCAAGAATAAAAGAATGGAAATGAAGAGTTCTTAAGAAAATTGTGTGTTTTTGAGAGTGTGTATGTGCGTGCGAGTGCGCCGGGAAGGATGAAAATAATAAAAGGGAAAATGCCTTCGGGAAATATATGCAAATTATTCATCAATTCTGATTAGAAGTTTTACAACAAAGATGCTGCCGACGACGGCTCTAAGCACACGCACGCACACACATATACAACAACACACTAACAGCTGTGTATACTCGTATGCATGCAAGTATATATTTACCTTTTCTCCTCTTCACTTTAACTGTAAAATCCCAGCCAAACTCGAAAATAAGCAAAAATGTCTGATGTCGAGATAAAACGCCAAAGTGAGGCGCAAAGCGAAGCAGGCAAATGAGCGGAGAGGAAGCGTATTTTAAGAAGCGTGATCCTCTTTGATTGGGGTTTAAGGCTTTGGGTATAACAAAGCCACTCTTCCGCGCTGCTTAGCGACCATCTGCAGCACACATGTGCTGCTATGTACATATGTGTGTGTAATTTATTGATTTCCCAATTTATGCTGGCGGCATCACTCAAACACATATACACTCAAATATATAAGTTTAAGCACATAAATGCTGAACTTCAAATATTGCTGCATTGACTTTTATGCGCCGTTGTCTGCTTCATTCTTTTTTTGGTCATAAGTGGTGTGGCAAGCATCCCTTAGCCTTTATTGCGCCCGGCGGCCACGTGGAGTGTCGTAATTCCCCACCGATTTGCCACGTTTGACTGTTTATTATGCGGCTTAGTGTCCAGTCTATTCACACATACGCATCTGCGCTGCTCATTTGCATAAGAAATGTGCGCCAATGTAATGATCGATTTGGTTGCAATGACCCTGTAGGAATTGTTTGGGTACAGAGTAAAAAGTTAGTATCATTTTCACACGCCTGAGACATAGATGGAACCATTAAAATATGATTATTAATTAGCCCTGACCTTGCGATGTGAGAATAAATTCGACAACTGCCCGATCATTTGTTCGTGAGTGAAGCAATTCCTTACTCTACAAAAATTGGTTCAAAACGAATTTCGTTTGTTGATAAAATGTTGCATTTTGAAGGAAAAAACTACAGTTGAAACAGAAACTTGACGGCAGCATTCTGGAGACCGCCTCAGGAAAAGCAACCATCAAGGATTGGTAGACTAAGTTTAGACGTGGTGAAATGAGTATCGAACACGGTTAACGGAGTGGACAGCCAAAAGAGGTTGTTACCGACGTAAATATCAAAAAAAAAAGTCCAGAAGATAATTTTGGATGACCATAAAGTGCAAAACGTGTTCATCATATCAAATATTTGGGTATGAAAAAGCTCTGCGTAAATGGGTGTCACTTCTGGACAAAAGCAACGACTATTTGATGATTAGGAGCTGTATTTGGATATGTTCAAGCTTAATAAAGCCGAAGTTTTGGACGGCGTGTAACAATGGATGAAACATTGCTCCAGTTATCCGAGTGGACTGTTATTGAAAAACCCTCTATAAAGCGCGAAAAACCGCAAAAGTCAGGTAGCAGGGTGTCTGTATGCGACTATTTGAAAAAGGCGTTATTGAACCGTTTGAAGGACGAAATCCCCGAGAAACGGCCACATTTGTAAAAAAAATTTAAAAAAGAACTGACCTTCAAATAGCTTCCACATCCAACGTATTTTTCAAATCTATTTCTTGTTCTCAGATTCCGAAAGAATGCTCGTTGGGAAGAAATTTTCGTCGACTTGATCGCCGAAACTGAGACCTATTTTGAAGAATGAAAAAATCGTAGTACAACAAGTTAGGAAGGAAAATTTTATACTCTTGCAACAACAAAGAAAGTGAAATTCCTTAAGGTGCAAATGGTCAATCAGAAGATCGGAATCATAGCAATTATATGTACATATAAGTATATATACATATGTATGGAACTTAAAATTGTCTTATATGGGAAGTGGGCGTGGTTAATATCGAATTTGGTTGAAATCGGTGAGGCGAGTTTCGAGATATGTGATTTCCCTTAAAAATGGGCGGTGTCACGCCTATTGTCAACTTTTTACACCAGTTCCAATAAATCCCTGTCATACCATCTCGGGCGTAGCATTTAATGTCTACAGCATGTTTAGCTATGGATTTAGCATGCTTTTGGAAGTTTTTAACGGTAGCGTTATATGTGGAGTGAGCGGAGTTATCTTCCGATTTCATCCATTTTCACACTGTCGGTAATAGTTAATAATATGTAAGAATTGCCGTAAGCGAATTTGGTAATACTGGCAATAATTATTGTGTATCTGTAGAAGCTTTTCCGGAGAGATAGGTTAAACTGTGACTGTCCGAACTTGCTTGTACTAGAATTTTCCAAGTCACTGTATTTCCAAAACAGTCGGAACAGCTGATACACGTTAAACAAAAAACATTTGCAGCAATTTTTCTTTCCTATCTGGGTCTGTATCATCAATTTCAGTTATAAATGTATGTATCCACAAATAATAACCCATTGTTCCAAATTTATTGCGCACATATTAATTATAGATGGCTGCCATAATTTTCGCTTTCGTCGATAAAATAAAAAAGGCTCATCTCCCTATCCACAACTACTCCCAAGTGGCATTTAAACGAAGTCGCCAACCGACGCCTACTTGCTTGCGGGCATGGTCAACGAATGCAAATACATAATTACAACAAATAGCGTTGGCCAGCGAGGCTGCGGATAGCCTTTGGAGGGCACTAGGTGAAGCCAGCGCTCGTGTGTATTAGTAAGCTGAATCGATTAGCATAAGAATGAGCAGGAAAGTGCGAACGGAGTCCAACTGCAGATGAGTGGATTACGCATAATCGGTGGGTCAATGCTTTATTAATATGAAAGAAATTGGAAAAATACTAGCATATTTGTGTTTGTAGCTATATAAAAACTTTTGGGGACTTTAATAAAATTTTATTTGTTTTTCGAACATTATATTTTGACCAGATCATTATAGACTTGGCTATGGTTTCAGCTAAAGGAGTTTCTATGATGATAGTCTGAATCTTTTGCCAACGGCTCTCCTGTATGCCTGCCTTATCAGGATAACTAAGGAAACAAAAAAGTTTAAGCCTTTTTGAACCACCCTATATACCGAAAAATCACAAAAAGGTACTCTCAACACTCATAATGAATCAACCTCCTATTTTTGACATTAAATTGCTTATATAATATTGTTACCAAACATTTTCAAAATATTCCATCAACTCAGAGCCAATATCGAACGGCATATTAAAATAATTGCGACGCGGACAAAAATATCAAAAGAGTCAGCGAGAAAGAAACGCTTTGACAAGCCACCATGAGATATTGCGCGAGCAACGCTGTGTTCATTAAATCACACTTTTAATTAACTCACCACAATCAACAACAACAGCACCAACAACAAATACTAAATACAGCTTGTTGTTGTTGGGCTGCATTAAAAATGCAAACAATTTGCCACACACCGTTAACTCAAAAATATGCAAAATTCTAACAAATAATTGCAACGCTGAAACACGCGCACACACACATACACACGCACGCACGCCCGCCAAGTTCATTATCCTTGACACAATTGCATCAGTTGATCGCTCGAAAATCCACCATTGAATGCTTGTTGCGCTGCATTTGTGCGCGCGAATTCCATCAATATGACGCAGTCTTCTGGAAGAGCAAATATGCGCGGCGGCATAACGGTATGCATTCATGTGAAAATTCGTTTTCGAAAAATTGATTATCATATTTGTTTGGCTCTGTGTGAACGCGTGTGTGCGCTTCTAACAACCAAATGCCGTTACGCGACTGCGCTGAACGCGTGCAGCGGCAGCGATGTAGCGGAACTTGTTGACACACTTCCGGCGGCACTCATTCACTACTCGTAGTGGCAGATAGTGAGCATGCTGCAACGCACACACACACAAGCATCAGCACACATACATAAAATTAACTAACTGGCAAATGAATGCCGAATCGAGCGCACACGCAACGCTTTCCCATGCTCAAAAACAATTAAAAACAAAAACTTTAAACACAACAATAGAATCTATGTTTATATGTACCATATATATACGTATATGTATATGTGTGTGCTTGTAAGTGGCTCTCGACATTGCGCGTCTCTAATTAGACGCAAAATATTATTTTTTTCTCCCTTGTATGTGGGTGTATGTGGGACTAGTTGTTGAGCTGCACTGCCTTGTTCCGCTCTACTAAGCCATTATTGCATAGCAACTGATTTATATTTACAGTTATACTGTTTAGAATAGTTTTTTGCTTATTTCGAGCGCTTACCCAAGATCTCGACTGTGTGCGTAATTTCGCGCGGCTCCATTGTGGCGATCTGGCAGATGTAGTCGCCGGCATCCTGTGGCACTGCATCGCGTATCTGTAGGTTGAATCGCTCGGCGCGCGACACACGTGGATCCGGTGTTACCTTCACATTGCCGGCGGTGAGAATGGCGATGCCGCGCTTCCATGCAACCACGTAAGGATCTGGAAGAATATTAAAAAATTAAATAAAATAAATATACATTTCATATAGTTGAGTTATGTTACTTTATGAAATTTGAAAATTTTAGTGAGTGCATACTTTATAGAAATAATAATATTTAATTGCTATGTGTGCCACGTATTTTTGATAAGCACTTTCTTCAGGGTCAAACTCTAATTTTGGTAGGGCAAACTTTCTATCAGTCTCGAAATCCAACGCAGAATAACCCTTCCCAACAACTGCTTCTTCAGACTGAGTAGGCAATTGAGAAGTAAAGTCGCCTCATGACGAACCAAGACCGAACTCTATAATTCACTCATTATTCCCTCCTGCTATATGGTGAAGAGGCATGGACAATGTCAACATCTGGTGAGTCGGCCTTAGGAGTTTTCGAGAGAAAGGTTCTGCGGAAGACTTATGGTCCTTTTCGAATTGGAAACGGCGAATACCACAGTCGATGAAAAGATGAGTTATATGAGATCTATGGCGACATTGACATGGTGCAACGCCTTAAGAGACAGAGGCTGCGCTGGATAGGTCATGTCGTCCGAATGTATGAAAGCACTCCAGCTCTGAGAGTGTTCGACACAGTATCCGCCGGGAGAATCAGAGGAAGAAGAAGACCTCCACTCCGTTAGAAAATAATGTGGAGAAGGACATGGCTACACTTAGAATCTCCGATTGGCGTCAAACAGCGAATAGGAAGAACGGCTGGTGGGGCTATAACCGTGTAAGCGGCGGTAAAGTTAAAGAAGAAGAATAAAGTCGTTCACGACTTTTCTGCAGTAGAAATCTTTTTTGTTTCATCCACGCTTACAATATATTTAAATATAACCTTGACATTTTAAAAAAATGTATGCAGTATCTTTTTGCCTGGATGTTTCCATCCCAGCCTCTTCCACACAACTTTGACAACTTTCGTCCAACAAGGTTGTAAGCCTTACCACATGAATGCCTTTTGAATACTGTTCAGTGATAACTCCTACCATTACGACGAGACAAACTTTGCTAAGGGCAAGCACTTCAAATGATCTTCTGCGTTCTGCTCAACTGTGCCAAAAGGAAATTGCAGTCGATCCAGTGCTTGAACACAATATAAGGACGGAAATCCAACTCGGTCCCATTCCAATGTGGGCGCGGCAATAGTGCCCTCTCATGTTGGCTCGTCTGCTACAAGTTTGATGTTGAATCGAAGAGGCAGATTCCATTACTATTTTTATTTGTACTCCAAGAAAATTTAACAAGTGGTTATGTGAGGATCGAAATAGACTCCTTTGCGTTTCGATAACCCATAGATGATAGCAACTAAAGAAGCAGACACCTCATTTCTAAGAGTTGACTGGAAGCGAAGTCTGCCATGACCAACAATAACTCTTATTTTTCCAGAAATAAGCGAAATGTTTGAGGTATTCGAAGCAAATTCACGGAGCACTCGGCCAAATTTAATTGTTATGTAGAAGGTTATCATGCAGACGCAGTTATAAAGAGTCAACATCTGCCACAACCGAAGTTAAAATACAATGCTTAGTTAGTTGTTAATCAATCTAAGCGTATTCAATAGAGAAGTTATTTCGCTGAAGATACCCTTGATTAAAAAAACATGAAAACCAACCAACGAACTAGCACGTTCCCCCCAAATAATTACACACTATCATCAGAAACGAGGACCAACATTTCGCTTGAACTGAAACTTAGCAAATTCTCACCTAATTTTAATTAGACAAGGTATTGTCTTCCAGCTCTTAAAAATATATTACATAGTGAATGTAGTGTGTTAAGCAGAGCAGAGAACTGCTTCGAAATCAATGACAGAAATCAATTTCATGTGGAAATACTTTTGTAATAGCATTTTTGAGGCATATGCCTTCTTTGAGGTTAATGTCAGCCTTTCAGGTTTGTATAATTAGCAGATTTTGTAGAAATATGTAGCGGATTTCACTTCCAAGCTACAAATTGGCAACGTTTATAGCACTTAACCTCTATATCTATGTCAACTTTAGTGTGGAGTTTTTTAGTCGAAGAGACAGAAACCCATATCGTCGCCTACCTCGGACTCCGATTCCTCCTTTTTGGCTCCTTCCTTCTTTTCGACAGAAGCGCCAGCATCAGCAGCTGGAGCAGAGGCAGCAGCAGCAACAAATTTGCTGGGATTCTTGAAGCACTCCTTGATGGTAGCAGCTTCCTTGAAATTCACTTCGATGGCTGCAGCAATAGTCAACAGATTCTTGAAATCATTGGCAACACTGTGTGGTGCCGAAGCAATCGTTAGGTAACCAAACTGTAACGATTCAGCCGTACACTCCAAGCAGCTGTGATGACTTCTTAGCGAAAGAAACTTTTCTGCGTCCTAAATTAGGGAATACTCTTGTCTCTTCCAAAGGAGTTTACAGGCAATAATTTTTTTCGTAACTCGTGCATAAATACATCCACATTAATTGAGACATTTCCCACAAATGTACCAGCGAATTCTACCACAGTTGAGTAAATCCATTAATTAGTAGTTTCACACCAGCCGGAAACCAATTTCCCCGCTCCCTCTACTATACCTGTTGTCATATCTGAGAATACGCATTGTATGGTTCAACGTTCTGCTGTACCCCCGCAGCTATGATGACATGAACTGCCAAAGAAACTCAATTACACTTCCACATGAAAACATCAATCAACAATTTCGTGATACAAAGGGATAAGTGCGGATGTTAATGGACACAAAAACACTACAAAGCACCCATACATTCACCCTTCACACTCTAAGTACACGCACAAACACATTTCCATATGAACATGAGCATACATGTAGTGGATTTGGCAAATAGGCACTTGATATGGAGTGTGTATTGAGCCACGCTTGAAATGTTTGTCAACACGTACCGAACGAACGAATAAACGAGCGATTGAATGAGCGAACGCATATGCCAGGCAACAGAAGGAGCCGAGAGACTCAAGCGGCGTTTCAAGCGAGCTAGCAGAGGAAGTCGCACATATGCGAACGCACGCCGAAAGGCGCAGTATCCTCAGAAGCCGCAAAGTGAAGACGGACGCGCACTCTCACACACACCGAAGTGAGAGACCCTAAGCAGATATATATGTATTTACGGTACATACGAATTAATGCAACGCCCCAAGTGTGTGTGGGTGCGTAAGCGACAACCTGCATATTGCTTTCTCCAAATAGCTCGAGTGGGCCAGCCTCCGCGACTCAACCAATTCAATAGATTTTGTCAATTGTGGCTGTCGGCTGGTGGCGGCAGATCGGTGGCTGCTTTTCGGCTGTTATGAGCTGTTGGCTTAGCCATGCATCCGTTGGCGCGTTGCCGCTCTTAATCAGTGGCTTCCTTTGCAACGGCGCACAGGATGTCGGCGACGCGCAGCGAAGTGTAATGTAGCGGTTTTAGCCGGCGGCATTTGAAGGGCTTCTTGTGTGTCGTGTCGGTCGTGTTGTCTGATTCGTGAATTGTTGAACTCATTAATTCGTGCGTTTTCAATGGGACTCGTCAACGGCGCTGACAATGCCAACTAACATAACACAATAACAACAGCAACAACATAGAGGGCTGGGCACTGCAACAAAAGGGCAATGAAATCAATAATACACATGCTCGCAGCAAAGGTCGCACGCCTTTGACATTTCGGTCGGTCGCACACGCCGGATGCGGATGCGAATGAGAATGCGTGTAAGTAGATGAACGCAATGAAGATACGATTCAATTCAATAGAGCGAATGGACGTCGCAGATGTGAGTGCAGATAGAGCGCGTGTTAGCTTCAAGTGCTTGTTACTTGCTAATGAAGTAAGTCTATCATTCGTTGTGGTTAACGTTTCGTGATTGATGTGTTGTAATGGATAGTGCCATAATGTTAAGAGTAAATATGTGTGTAGATGTAGATGAAGAGTAGCAAATTGTGGAAAGCAAACAGAACGCGAATGTGAAAAAATGAATGTACAAAGCTCACTTCAATGGAGTCTTAATAGAGTCTACTTCTCCAACTTGCCGACAAAAATGTATATGAAATATAGAAAGCAAACGCTGGCAATAAACTGGGGATCTAAGGAATCACCTGCAACTTTTCTGTTTCTCTGGCGAGTAGTTAATCTCCATGATGCTTCAGCTTATAGGCATATTGCAGTGAGATGAAAACATATATCTCTTTTCGAAGTTACTGTAGCTGGTAGTACCTAATTATACCTCTTCGTCGTAGATTATTGTCAAAGGCAGCGGTAAAACCTTCTGGAAAGGCCACAATTCCGGCCTTCTTTTACGTATAGCTTCGCACAAACGACGCTTAATACTGAAGCAGTATTCTTTGTATGCAGTTTGGCTGGTCGGAAAAAATTAAGAGAGCGCCACACCTCGATAATCGAAGAAAACTTTCAACACAACCTTGGTTCTTGAGCTGCTTTGACGTAGTTTTTACGGTTTCGGCTCAACTTTGCCACGATTTCCGGCCGACTGACCGCCTATTTCCGGGTTGTAAACATAGATCCAAGCCTCATCGCCACTACTAATAAGTTTCATGACATCCTGATGATCGGTAGTGATTTTGGACCCAATCGTGCTTTCACATTTCTTATGCCCAAGTGATCTTTCAAAATGGTTTTCACTGATCGTTCCGATATCACAACGATGTCAGTAAGACCTCTGAATGTTAATTGTTTAATGAAACCTCTTTATGGAAAAATTTCACTCATCGTGAAACCTTTTACGTACCTCAGAAAGACAAGTGTGTACTAAACAATGATTGAATTCTTTTTGCCACTCGCCTTTACCACTGCTCTCAACGTTCAGCTGACTGCTTGTTATTCTGTTTTGCCCCTTGGTTTTGTTTTATTTTCCATTTCTTTCACCTTGTATACTTATGAATTCACTTCGGCGCAAAGTGATTGACAATTCTAAATTTGTACTCAATACTCAAGGCATGCATAAATTATTGCAAAAACCCACCCACACAGCACAGTTGTGACGCGACTTTTTCATAATGGAAACGCTCTCTCTCTCCTGCGCTTAAGCAGCTACCAATATGAATAGGACTGTGAGGTGTAAATGAGTGACACGACAGCCACTTGGCTTAGCGCTGTCAAGCGAGCTTGGCTGAGTGCTCGACACTTGGCAATCGAACACCGTCGACGCTTCGTGTAACGTGCTTTGCGTTCTCAAATGAGTGAGAAAATGGAAAAATTCAAATAATCTATTTAATTATAATTCAGCGCATGCAAATGAATGCATTGAGAATTTCATAACGACACCGCATCAATAATTTGATCGATTGTCATTCTGTAAAGAGCAGGTGCTTAAATTATATTGTTGTTCTTGGAATATTTAAGTGGTGAAGTTCAAAGGTCCTGGTATGTGGTGTGTTTTTGTTGGCTTTTGCTTTCATTAAGTTTAATAAATTGGTCGTAAATGGTTGGACGTTTGGCAGGTGAAAGAGATTATTGATCTGGCAGGTTAAAATTTTTGATTTGATTCAGTATCTATGTATATACATAAGTTATATAAAAAACCATGGGTAGTTTTATACTTCGGTTATTGTATTATAGTTTTGATCACAAGCCACTGAATCTCTTTTAACCGATCTTTTGTAGAAGAAGTCCACTTCTAACACTGTGAAAACGGGTTAAATCAGATGATAACGACTCCCCATTAAGGATTATGCTGAAAATTATCAAAAGTTCGACAGCTCTATAAATAAATGCATCAGATACATTAAATTTTCAAGTTGTTCAAGTTGGTACAATAGACGTAGAACTACCTACTTTTGAGTGAAATCCTCTATCTTAGGAACTCGTTTTTAGTTAAATATCTCGCATGACATTATTTGAACTTTATTGAACTTTTTTTTTACCAAAATGGGTGAACTCGAGCTGTCATAATTTTAAAATCTATACGACTATTTCAGTTTGAATGTTTATATAAATCGCGTGCCCATAAAGCTTTTGAAATAAAACTTTGCATACTGATTGTTTTAAGGCGTGTACTCTCAGATCCAAAACTAGTCTAAGTAGGTCTTCAAAATTTCATACCTCCGGAGTTGAAATTTCGAAGATCGATTTTCTGAATAAATGGACCGCGGTGCCTATGACTGATTTTTTACCGAAAATATCGGTCCATTGGTGAAGTAGGCTAATGAAAGTCAGGAGGTATCTTTCTCTTGAAATAATATGTCGTCATGCTAAAATGTTTCAATTCTTCCTCTTATATATGGAATGGAACCTGTCGTGCCTTCCAATTTTCTTCAGAATTTTTTGGAATTTCCTAATGTAAATTATTCAGAAAATTCAAGTAGGGAATGTGTTTCGCGCGCTTTGCTGAATTTATGTCCCATTTCTGGCGCAAGGGATATGTAAACACACAAAATTGTCGCATTTGGGACGAAGTGCAACCTGAAGAGATTCAAGAGCTGCAATTTCATCCAGAAAAAACAACGCTTTGGTGGGGTTTGTAGGCCGGGGGAATCATCATCAAAAATGATGCCGATGAGAACGTAACCGTCAATGGCGAATATTATTGCGATATTATGATAACTGACTATTTGTTGCCTGAAATTGAAGCTCATAGTCTCTGTGACATTTGGTATTATCAAGAGTTTTCAAGTATTATCAAGACGGCGCCACTTCCACACATCGCATCAATCAATGGATTTATTGAGAGAACATTTCGGTGAGCAGATAATTTCACATTTCGGGCAAGTCGATTGGCCACCAAGATCGTGTGAATCACACCTTTAGACTTTTTCCTGTGGGTATACGTAAAATCTAAAGTCAATACGGACAATTCCGGTTTGACAGAGGCCTTGGGGAAAAACATCACTCGAGATAATCTTCAAAAAAAAAAAAAATGTATATATATATAGATTTCTAAAAGTGTTCTTTCGAATGATAATAAACATTTTCCATTATATATGAAATTTCTGTGTTTTTCTTTAAAAATAAGTAGGCCACCTCGAAATGGATCATCCTTCTAATGACTTTCGATTATTTGGTTGAGTTTTTTCTCATGTGCTCATTATCTTAAATTAAGATCTTTTATTTAAGTTTATAGTTTCTATATCTCATTTGAGTAAACTAGATTTTTACCACTAGAAAGACGGGAGCTTAGTTATACCTCTATTGCTTGAAAGCAGTCAAAATGACTTGCTTAGGCAATCTAGTGTTAAATTAAATATTAAGGACACGAAGAAATTAAGGAAACCATGTGATAATTGGTAAGATACCAATTTTTATTCATTTCGATTTTTTGAATAAATTCAATCTAGAGCATTTAGAACATGCTGGTAAAGTATTTTTCTGAAATTGAATGGAGAGTTAAGTTAGGCCTACACACCTGAATTTTCAAAAGTGTTTTTCTCGAAACAACATTTCTTAACTGACGTCCAAGCCCTCCAAAATGGTTCCATCGATTTATTTAAAGTTTGCGTGATACAATTTCAAAATATATTTGATTTTTGAAAAAATTTTCCCATTAAAAAACAAGTCGCAAAAATCATGAAATTCTATTTTTTAGTGTTTGAAAATATTCCAAAATTAGTATTTGTGAAATACTACTCTTCCATCGATGGCCATCTATCTACGAATAAACATGCTTTTTTTTTTTTGTTTTTTGATTCAACGTTAGTTAGAATGCTGGACATATGGACGCCGTTTATGTACCCGGTTTCTTCTCAGGTGCCATCCAAGCACTAAATCTCGCAATTAATAAAATATTTTTACTTGAGGAATTCATAATTTCAGCTAAAGGCTTAATTAAAATAAAGTAAAACTTTCCAAGTTCTGTCTTTTTCATTTCACTATAAAAAATTCCTAAACAACCTTTAAAAAAAACGGCCGTCGCACGTGGTCTCTCTTGCCTTATTGGGGCCTTCAAATTTGGATAAGCTTAATGGATATGCTGCCGATATTACAATTGACTGTGATAGCTAAAAATAATGTATAACTGTATTCGTGTTAATTTGTAGCAACCTAAAAAGCTTTTGGTAAAGTAACTTTTAGTTACTATATCTGTGATATTTTGTTAACGAGTTGCAGTGTCTTAACTATTTATTCATAAAACTTGGAAAAATAAAAGGTCTTGGTTAACTATAAAGAGTCAGTGATATTACAGAAAATGTATTGCCACTACAAAATTCCTTCAATCAAAAAGTGACTTAAATATGTATAATTTTTTCAAATTACGGGAAATCCTTCTTTCTGAAAAAAACAATTTTGCAAGAAGAAACATGCTATACTCAGTAAAAAATATTATTTCTCTTTAAGTCTCCCAAGTTACACACTCTCTGCACCTACAAACACACAAAGTTGATTTTTTTTCAACGCATAAGAGAAGCCAATGAAATACATACATAGTGTATATGTGTGTGTGTGTGTGTTTGTTTGGGCGCATATTAAAGAGATTACTTTATGCAAATATGCAATTATTTCATATTTGATTTGTGGCTTCGCTGCTTTGATCATAATTAAATATGCATGTGATGATAATGACGAAATAAAATACAGCAAATGCAGGCATACATATTTAATAAGACAACGAGTGGATATACGATAATGTATTTGTGTGTGTGAGATTTATGAGCATGTTTGAAATTAATAAAGAATCTAAATCTACACGCTTTTGCATTAATTACTCACACTGGCACACTCAAAACGCATTGGATATTCGATGCGTTAGGGTTTGAGGGATTAAGGAGTCACGGATGCAAGTGTTAAGTGTGTCAGTGTGAGAATGAGTGAACTGTGAATGTATGTGTGTGTGTTGTTGTGATAGCCATTACAATTAATTTCTTATCCTTGCGCAGAATTCAACGTTTAATGAGGCATTCAATTACGCATTGCTCCAGTTAAGAGAATTGGTTGTTGTTGTTGTTGTTGCAGAACCACAATACTTGCGGTTTGCATGAGTCTTCCTGAGCCAATGCAATCGTTGTTGTTGTCGTCTGATGTTTTTGTTGTTGTTGTCAGTTACTGTTGTTGTTGTCAGCTATTATTACCAGCTGTCTAGGTGTTGTAGATTGACTCTAAAGTGTTGTTGTTGTTGCGATCAGACTTTGACCGGCGCCCAGCGGGTCATCGACAAACAAAGCTGCCTTTGGGTTTGCAGCCGATTGTATCATTGCAAGTAATTATAGGCAACGGTAAATATATATTGTCCGTTACTGCAGGCAAACTCGACCGCAACAACAACAAACAGCACCACAAGCAGCCTAAAAGGACTCTTCTCTCGCTTCTCAGTTGTCTAACTTCAGCGCTTAACAGCTGCTTCTAGTTGCACTCTTTCGTGCGATAGACGGAATTGCATTGCTAGTTGTTGTTGTCATTTCCCAGCACTTAGTGCAATGTCGGGCAGGCGACAGCGTTTGACCGCAGCACACTCATCAGTGCACAGGCACAAAGTGAATGTCAGACAACCATCGACTGCAGCTTCTTCGTCTTGTGGCAGCGCTAGTTGTCAGCATTGTTGTGTTGTTGCCATTCCAACGGGCGCTGGGAAGTTTGTGCGGAAACAGCTTTCGACATTTAAATGTAGCCTACGTAACTTAAGTGTTTCGGATATGCATAAAGCACACAAAAGCTTACACTTACACGCTGCGTATGTGTGTTTGCATACGCAATGCAAGTGCGTGTATGTGTTTGTGCATGAAACTTAGTTATTTATATTGCGAGCACAAATTTGTCGGCTCTACGAGTTTTAGGCAGCTACCGTTGTGGCTTCACATGATTGCTTTGCTGCTCTCGTTGTCTTTTGTTGTTATTGTTGTTGTTGATTTTGTAACCGGAAGCTATTTAGTACACGTAATATGTTGCACAACAAAGTGCATACAATAAATTCGTGTTGCAACAACGTGTAGCAAGCACAGAACAAACAGTGCCGGTCGCAGTGGCAGCAACAAAGTGCAATATACATATGTTACGTGTGTGTGTGTGTGTTGCACTAAAGACAAAATCGTGCAATAATAGTTGTTCGTTGCGGTGAGAATAAATGAAAAGTGTAGAGCAACACAAATCGCCTCAATTTCCGGCTTAGCTGTCCGAGTACAAACTCATTTGCCGCGTTCCTGCGCGCACACACACACACAATAGCTGACGTGTGCATGTATAATGCTCTTGTGATTTCATACTAAATTTAAAATATTTATATATTTTTTATTTTCAACACCATTCAACCACAAATTATTATTTGGAATTGAAAGGAATTGCTTCGTTAAAGGTTACTCATACGACCTGTTGCACTTTGAATGTGGTAAAAATACAATAATTAAAATTGATAAAAGTGTGGTGAAATTTGTTAATTTTTTTTTAAGAATTTTAATTTGTTTTGATAAGGCTTTCTTATTTTAGTACTTAATAATTTCAATCTAAAAATCTTTAGTCCTCTGGGAAGCATTCTCAGGTTAGATATGTTCGTGAAAACAAACCTAAAGCACTGTTAAATAACACAAAATTAGTCCAAAGAGGTTGTCAACAAGTTAAATGAAATCGAATTTCATAGAAAAGCAAAGCAAAATGAAATGAAATAACATTGAAAATAATTATTGGAACAATCAAATCAAACTAATTTCGTGAAGAAAAAGAAAAATATGAAAATAAATTAATATAAGTAAATAAATAGTAGCCTGCAGAGTATATGCAGGTGAAAAAGCCACAGGGCGAAAATATGAAACCGTTCAAATAAAACGCAAAATGTTTAATTATTCATCAATATTTTTTTTGTCGCTTGTACAGATGTAATGTACTTATGCCAACGATTTTTCCAATCCTCTCTCAGAGGCAATTTCAGTTTGGTGAACAAAATAAAATCACACGGAGTAAAATCTATAGAATACGGTGGTGGATCAATGATATTCATTGCATTTCTGGCTTTAAATTCGGTCGAAATCGAACTCTTTTTGAAAAATATTCAGCTTTATGGGCACAAATCGATCAAGAAAGCGGTTCATACCCAAATTACGATTATTTTATTTTTGACATACAAGCGTTATTTCTGTTATTTACAGTAACTTAAAATATTCGTTTTGCGCGGTTATTTCTTCATTGATGAATTTTGTTAAATTTTTGGCCATGAAGCTCCATCAAAGACCAGTGTTTATCGATGGCATGCTAAATTCAATTCTTATCGTAGATTATTCCAAGGCAAATTTTGTGAATGTCTGCCAAAATCAGTTGTTTCTTAGAAGCTATGGATGCTCTGTGCAAACTGATGTTGTTCCAAAAACTAACTAGCAAAGATGGATAACTATTCATATTTCGACACTCAAAAGCATCGTTTTGATTAATCGTCCACCATATAGTCCTGACTTGCCATCGAATGACTAAGATAAGATAATAGGTGAGGATTTTTAGTTGCTTTGTGACTAACTAACATTGTAAAAGTTTAAGGTTTGATCTAGACACCGGCTATATGTAGACCTGCTATTTGATTTTAGCTCTTGACAGGTTCTTTGGAGTGCTAAGCTCAAATGAGAAATCCGCACATATCGATCTCTATACTGACAATAAATGGTAAATAGCCATAATTAATTCGAAAACTTTTTTAGGAAATATTGTTTTCTCTGACAAAAAAATATATTGTTTTTCAAGAATATTTGCACAAAACTTTTAAAGTTTAAATATCCAGCATAATAACTAGTGTGCTGTTAAGAGCTTTAATACATATGCATCATTTTCATGCCGATACCTGCACATATGCCAGTCAGCCACACTTGATAACAATGAGCAAGTAAGTACTCGTGTACTTAAAACTAAGCCGTTGCAACCAAAAATTGAGTAGACAACCAGCCACCACACAAACACATATGCATACGCCCCTATTTAGTCCAGCTGACCAGCAACTTGCACACAACTAAACCATTAACCCAACACACGCACACCAACACACAACCGGCCGGGCCACTTACGACGACACACCTAATACCGAGCATTACTTGGTTTGTTTTTACCACTGACGCTAAAATTGTTTTTGCAGGGCCGATAGTGAAGTGCTGGGCGAGCACTTGTCGGCAGAAGTGGGCGGAGCGCTGGTGTTGCAGACTTTGAGCAGAGTAAAGTGCCTAAGCGCTATCACTGACCACAGCGGGTTGCAGCGGCCTCAAGTTGTCCTTTGGTCCCAAACACACACACACGCACACACACATTCGCACATACGAACAAACACGTAGCAATGCAAACAACTAAAACAAAAGCTTGAAAGGCAAGGAGTAATAGTAATGCCAGAGAGCAGTCAACTGAAATGAGTTAAGTTTTTCTGGAAGACTAGACAATGTACATAAAACGGTCTCGGGTACGTCCTGTATTCTTAGTCATGTTGCGGTTTCCTTTCAAGTTCTTAACTGACCCGTAAGATTTTTGTGTGGAATTATCATGTTTTGTTGCCAATGCTGGTGATATTGCTGTTGTTGTTGCTGTGCTTTTCGTTTGCTTTCGTTTTCGGTTTAATGCCCAGCAGCTGCAAAAGTCAACTCTAATGTATCTATTTTATGCATTTCCTCACATCACATGCTGCTTCTCGTACGCACATAAACACAAGCACGCACACACATACATACAAACACATACATGCATACACACTTAAGCTCACGCTTATGCACCAGCATGTTTATATAAATTTATTTGCATGTTTCTTTACCCGCTTATTTGTGTTTGTGAGCGCCTCCGCATGACTGTATGTGTGTGTGTCTGTATGTGCAAGGACACAGCGCTGGACATGCTATTTGTCCGAGTGCGAGAATTTATTACTTTTTGAGCAGGCCAATATTGCTGCCAACTCCACGAAAGATATATGACTTGAGGCTAAATGATTTAGCAAAATGCTAGCAGTGGCAGGGGCGTGGAAAGTGGTAGGCGGACGTTGTCCTTAATGGATTTGCACTCTGTGATTAACTTATAAACTTCGAAGACGCACGCTTAAGCGGCATATGTGTGCTTACAAATAAATTATAGCAAAATTTTTGAGTTATATTTTACCAACAACAATATATCAAAATATGCGGAAGAAGGTACCAAGGAAATTTATGGTTTTATATTGCAAGTGTAAATAAAATTTATTAACATTTGACGTTAAATGTCGTTTGCTGTGGCTGCGCCTACAAAATTTAAGGCTTTAAGCAATTTAAAAGCAAGAAAATACTCCAAGCTCAGCTACACCGCAGCTGTTTAGCATATGCTTTTTAATATCCTTCAAAAATTTTCCCTAAAATTACTTGATGATTTATAAAACAATTACAATTTGAGGTGGTTATATTAAGTTTGTCAAAAAGTTTGTAAGTCTCAGAAGGAAATTCAAGTCATTGTATAATAAACTATTTAATTTGAAGAGATATCTTCGCGAAATTTGTCCCGGATTATTCTTTAAAGAGACGGTGCAATCACCTGAAGAAAATCTTCTGATCGGATTACTCTAGCATATAGCTGCCATATAAACTGAACGACCGGAAACAAGTCTTGTATGGGAAACCCTTTCATTTGAATAGTTATTTTCTCGAAATTTCACGAGAATTATTTCTTAAGACAACGGTACACACGGCAAAGAAATTATTCCGATCGAATCACTATAGTATAACGGAGATTTCAATAGCAAGGCTACAAAAGTATACCTACAGGAACAGCAAACGATGCCATATTCAAAATTTGCCCACTCTTTTGATTTTACCATTTTATCATGGAAATATTTACGATCCAACAGCGAGTTGAAATTATTAAATTCTACTACCAAAATTGAGAGTCAGTGGCCTCAACTTGAAGAGCGCTACGTCCAATTTGTGGTGGCCATAATTGTCCTGTCAGATCAACAATTGAGTGTCTAGAGAAAAAATTTGAATCCACACGCGCAGTACAAAGTGTTCCCTTGCCAGTGAGTCAAATAAGTGACCGTTGTGTCGAGAATATTACTGACGCTAGTGCATCAATTGAGGAAGACCCAAATCAATTTCTCACACGTCATTTTCACGTGGCGTTGTGGCCATATTTCTTAAATATCTTGGCCTACATCAATACATGTTCGTGAATTATACGGATTTTCATCGAAAAACCGTCTTAAGCGGTGAGGCTAATTTCTGGCTGAATAGCTACGTAAACAAGCAAAATATGCATTGTTGGTCAGGCAGCAATCCACACCTACTCTACACGGTTTTGTGGGGTTTATGGACCGGCGGTGTCATTGGGTCGCACTTCTTCATCAAGACCGGCACGTCACTGTGAATGGCAATCGCTAATTCTCAATGATAACCGAATAGTTTACGGCCGAATTGGATGATATGGACTTGGACAATATGTGGTTCCAACAGGACGGCGCCACAAATCACACAGCGAATGTCACAATCGCTTTATTGGAAACCAAGTTTGGTGAACGTGTTATCTCACGTAATGGCCCAGTCATTTGGCCGCCTCGGTCGTGCAGTTTGACGCCGTTAGATTATTTCCTGTGGAGCTACGTCAAGTCTATGTTCTACGCCAACAAGCCAGTGACGAATGGTGAATTTCGTACGAATATCGAACGTGAAATTGCACCAGTATCGGCCGATTTATGCTTGAAAACCGTCAAAAAAAACCGTCTGGTCTTCTGTAACCGTGCCCGTGGTGGCCATATAAAAGAAATCTGGAATTCTAATAATGTTGACATGGAATGTACTTTCACTGGAACAAAAAATTTCATTGAAATCTCAAATCGTTTTTGCTCTATTTAAAATCTTTTGTAGCGCTCTTTTAGAAAACCCCGTTAGTTGTCATACACACTCATCGATCAACATCAAATACCTTTAGGAAGTATTTTGTAATTGTGAATAATACTATAGCTTCGGTCAACTAAATTAAACGTTTTTTCTTGTTCCAGTTTGAGTTGAACCATTGAAGGTATTTAGAAACACAGCAAGTTCTTCTAAGTTTAAGTTACCGGAGAATCTTATCTGTACTCTTTGGGAAACCGAACGCAAACAAGGAACATATTTCCATATACATACATCGACAACTAGAATAGAAAAAACTTAATTTTCATTGCTGAAATTGTTGATATGCTTTAGCTTAGACCGCTAACCGCTGCCTTTATGGGCTCTGAGAATTCCTGCCTCTTATGCTACTAAATGATTTTAAACTTAAAAGCGGTGCAAATGTCTGTTTGATATCTGATAAAAATTAATCCTTGTAATGGAAAAATAGTTCAGTTTCTGCTCCTGGCTCAATTCATTATCATATCTAGTAATCCAATTTTTGTAGTAAAAAGTTGAAATGAGAAAGTAGTACTCTTATCTGTTCTATGTAGCAGCCACTAGTTTGTTAGATAACGACCTAACGGACGCATATCTAACTAATTTATCTTGCAATACAAGTATTTATATATAAACAAAATTTTAAAGAAAAATTGTGCACTTAGCTATTAAAATTTATAATTTAAATTTCTGCGAGTTAGCAGCTTTCAGCCACTTCTTTCTCATCCTCTCACTTTGCACGCCCACATATGTGGGCCATAATTGAAGTTCCAGTGATTGCGTTACCATTTTATAGACCAAGTAATAAAATAGAGCTGCACATAAATTTAAATAGGTCATTTCCGTCCGTACGTCATTCAGCGAACCGCCAACTGTCAATCACAAAGACAAGCGCATCATCAGCGACTAACAGTGGCCAACGAACGTAAAAGCTCATTTCCCGGCATTTTATGCTACAAAAACGTATTTGTAGTATTTATGAGTATTTTTTGCTGTTGCTGTATTTTGATAACTCAGTTTCGGGGCTTTAATTTTTTTTGAGAGACGCTTTAAAAAACACTTTCAATTATTTTCTGCCGTTTAATGGCACGCCTGAACGGTGTGTGTCTATGCGAAATGTTTAAAGTGCGTCACCGCTTGCCGCGTAAGCGACAGAGTCTATGCATTGCTAGGTAATCGTGTCTTCATGGCGCGGTGCGGGTATTTACGTGTTTAAAATTTATATGTGTGGCTAATAAGCAGGCCAGAAACGACGTGCCTGTACTCAACACAAAAATAAGCAGCGAAAATAAAAAACCGAAAAAAATTAAAAACGCTTTCATAAACCAAAATGTGATCTACTCTCGTAATAAGAGGCGTTAAATATGCCAAATTGCCTTTTCTCTCCACTTTCGTAAATTTGACTTTGACTTGCAGTTAACGAAGATGAAATAAAAATGCTTACCACCACATTGTTGATACAAAGTGGAAACGCGCATTATCTTTTAACAAGCAATTTTACGGTATTTTTATACACAGCACACATACGCTCGCACTTATGTAAGTACATAGTAAATCCAGTAACAATATAAATAAGCGAAAAGCCTTTGATGCATGCACTGCCTTGCCTGCCCGCTCACATCAATCATGTGCTGTACGTCAGGTCTTCGGCTTATGGTGCAATGCAAGCAACATACTCACATAATATAGTATTAAAATAAAGGCGCTCTTGCTTATGCTAATGATGCTCATATTCATAGTAAACCAGCGTTACCTTACTCCAGCATCTGACCGAGCTTTTTGGGTGTGTGTGCACACATATACTCACACGTTTACAAACGTTTGTGCGCACATTTCACTGGTTATCTAATTTACTTAATTCCTCATATTTGCTTCGTTGCGGTACTTTGTGATTTTGAAGTTCACGTTTGTCAGGTATTGAGTTAGTGAGATGGGTTTGAGATTAAAGGTACATATGCATTTATGTATGTGTGTGTTGTAGGATATGGGTGTGATTTCGCATTGTTTGTAATTTTCTTTTTGTTTGAAATTTAGTAGAACATTATGCTGTAAATTGAAGAGTTTAATGATGGAAATAGAGCAGTTCAACAGTACTTTGCGCTTCCCAAATACACATATTCTCTACTCCCAAACAAGCATTACGAGTTCATATTATCATTTAAAGCGGGTCTGTTTTTAAGTTGTGATGCGCGGCGATTTCTATTCACAGTCTTGATCATCGCGGAAGAAGTACGGCCCAATGACGCCGCCGGCCCATAAACCGCACCAAACCGTAATTTTTTTCGGAATGCAATGGAGACTCATGGAGTAGGTGTGGATTGCTGTCTGACTAATAACGCATATTTTGCTTATTGACGAAACCATTCAGCCAGAAGTGAACCTCATCCCTGAAGATGATTTTTCGAAGAAAATCCGGATCATTTTCAAGTTGTTGCTCAGCCCAATTCACGAATATATAACGGTTTTGGTGGTCAAGCATCTTCAGTTTTTGCCTCAATTTGATCCTGTAGGGATGTAGGCCAAGATCTTTTTGCAAAATTCGCCACAACAACGTCACAGTGATGCCCAAAGCTTGAGAACGACGTGTGAGCGACTGATTTGGGTCTTCCTCAACCGATGTGTTAGCAACAGCAATATTCCCCAAACTACGTGCACTTCTTTGTGCCACTGGCACGGAAACATTTTGTACTGTGCCTGCGTTACATTTTTCCTTTAGTCGCCATATTGTTGATCTGACAGACGATTATGGCGACCATAAATTGGAGTTGGCTCTTAAAGTTGAGGCCTCAGACTACGTAATTTGTTGGTAAATTTAAATGGATCGTATATCTTTTCATGATGAAATGGCAAACCTTACTGAAGAGAAATATAAAAAGAGCGGGAAAATTATGACGTCGTTGCTGTCCCTCTCTTCTTTGTATGGTCTCTTCTATTGGAAAACCAGTCACATAAGAAAAATCTGAAGCAAGCTTTCTTTGTAAAAGAGTTCCTAGCGCATAATACCACTTAAATCATGCGACAGAACGTAGTCCTCATTAAGTAGATATTTGTATCTTAAGTTTATATAACAAGGTCTGATTTATTACTAAGTTAACAAAGAGGCGAAGCAAATCGTACGCTCATATTATGAAGTGAATAATTAGAAATAATTCTCATACGTTTCTTTTTTGAAACTCTACAACATACTCTTATTGCTAAAACTCACCTGTATTGGCAACTTCGCATGGCAATCTTATTGTGTCCCCAGCAACGAATTTGAATGTCTCCGAACGTGAAATGAACATCGGTTCATGCTTGTTCATCAAATTACTTGACGCCAACACTGCAATTAGAAAGCAAAACAAGAAATGCAACAAATTAATGATATAACGGTTATATTATATATATAATGATTGCACTTATGCCGCAGATAAACTGTTATTAAACACAAATTTGATTAAATAAGTTATAGACCTAAGCAAATGTGGACAAAAACATATTTTTAGGAGCCGTATTTCGTCACTCGTCACTTAAAATGCAAAAAAGCGTATCATCAAAAATTCGAAATTGAGTTTACGATTTATTTCATCATATTACATATGCATATGTATGTACCTTAAACTTTTAAGCTTCCACTCTCCACTATATCCAATACATAACTATTTTATAACCAAAACACCCAATTAGTTTGCATATGAGTGGTTTCTTCATTTGTAAACTTGTGAAAAGTGATGTTACGTTAATTTTCATTTTAGGTGACGATTTGTTCGATTTTAATTGCGGCTACTTCGAGAGTCACAAAAATAATTGCGTATACGCACTGGCTTGCACAGTCACGCTATAGAAGTGAACTACGTTGAATTTAATTATAATTGCACTTCAAATATTCACTCAGGTTTTGTTTACTTTGTTGTTGTTGTAGTTGTGTTTAATTTCATTTCTACTACTTATGAATTTATGTCGATAAATAAAATAATTTTTATATTTTTTGCTGTGATTATTTTGGTTTGTAATATATAAATTTATATGCATATGTGTTTGTATGTTTCAGTAAAATATTTGAGGGTTAATATCTGTAATTTGTCTCGCTGCAGTGATTCCCGAAATTGGCTTGCCAACCCAATGTACCACCTCACTGAGCAAAATCTCACAAACTTTATTTTTTATTTCTTTCACACGGGAAAAAGTTTAAAATTATCTTGCATTTGTTACATTTATGAACTTTAATTTGAAATTAATTAAATTTGTATGCCTTGAATAGGAATTGAAGTTTATAACACCCAGAAGGAAACTTCGGAGACCCTATAAAGTGTATACAAAATGAGCCTGCTGAGCCGAGTCATTTTAACCATATCCGTCTACCCGCCTGTATGTACTGAGAAGTCGATCTAACATATTGCATACGCTCTTTTCTTCCCAAAAAGCTGCTAATTTTTCGGAATCAACAGTATCGAAATAATATAGCATTTACATAGCTGCCGTAGAAAATGATCGATCGGATTCAAGTGTTTGTGTGGAAGACTTTTACATTTTATAAGATATTTTCACGAAATTTGGCATGGATTGTTGCCTAAGACAATTGTGTAATCTACAAAGAAATTGTTCAGATCGGCTCAGTATAGTGTATAGGTGCCATACAAACTGATTGATCAAAATTATTTCGTTGTATGGAAAACTTTTTAATCGAGCAATATATTACATTACCGAACATATGGTGCAAATCGGCTCACTATAGCATATGGCTACCATATAGACTGATTAATCAAAATTCAGATAAAGGTCCTTTCATACACTTTTATGTACTAAGAAATGCACCTGGTAAGCGTATTGTAACTTAGCTGCAACCGAAGTTAACCTTTCTTATTGCTCAAATTTTGTTTAAATTTTTTTTCCTACACTAATTCCAAAATTACCCTGAACTCGTATACATCAGATTTATGCAAATGGTTTGCGGGTAAAGTAAATTTATTTACGCATGCTACTAATTAAAAAAAATGAAATTAGAATTATGCAATGTCTCTATTAAATCCACAATGCAATTTATCAAACCTAAATCTGACATCTGCGCTTATCTATGTATACTGATGTGGTAAGAAATTATATAAAACATAATAAAATACTGAAATATGTCTAATCAGTACATCATAAATATTTATGAACTATATAAGTCTATGATTTGGGGAAATGAGCAGCACTAACACACACACATACATATACACTAAAGTGATGCGCAGCTGCTTCAGTATTTAAGTGACAGCCGAAAAACGGCTGAATTATTAAAGAATGCTGTGAACTTAAGGCTTTTATGCAAGAAAAATCAAATATACTTATGTAACCATCAATGTCAAATATATATGTATGTATGTATACATACGAACGAGCAAATAAGTGTGCATGCAACGCCTCAAAGGAATTAGCACTAAAACCAAATAAATAACTCTGCGGCGCATACATATATACACATGACAAGCACAATTATACCAAGCTTAACTAGAATACAAGTGGATACATACTTACACACATACATACATACAAATGTATGACCAAGCACTTCACACCTAACATGACAAGTCGAATCGTTGTTAATGCCAGGAGCAACATGTTTATCAACGCCATTGTCACCATACAAATGCACGTGTAGACACAGACTCACACGGAAACACATACATGCACGCAATGAGTTTGTGCATATATTAACATAAAATATCTAAGCAACAACAAAAACCAGCAAAGCAACCATTGCCAAGCGTTATCACCTCAAAGCAATTCACTCGCTGCCGTTATGCAACACAAGCATTGTTGCCATGTCATCTAATTATGGTCCATCAGATATTGCAAACATGAATATATTAATTTTGTGATTTACTCCAACGTTGCAGTGGAACAATTCATCTTCAATCTACACGCACACAGAGACAAAGAGGCAGATACCCGCACACACTTCCTGTCTGCTGCTGCAGTCTCGTTGGCAACATCGAGTGCATATTTTATAGATTATGCGCAAATCTACAAGCCATAGTCAGATTATTTATGAGGCTCGATGGCACATTTCACAAATAATAATGCTCCTACGTAATTAATTCGTGTATGGATTTCTAGAAAAATAACATAAATGGCTTATGGCAGCAGGCAGCAGGCACACACCTAAACACACACACACTTGCAAACATTTAAACACAAGTCTATATATATGTACATTCAATTGCATCTGTATTAGTAGCCTTCACATATGTGTGCTGGTATTCACTTCAGCCGCCCCAACTGGCAAGTCTATTGAAGCCCCGGTGCGCCACGACGTATGAGTGACGCTTGTTTGCAACGTAACAGGCTGTCGAATAAGCAGTAAACCCTGCTGCATGATTAAATCACTTGTTGCTGGTGTTAGCATCTGTGATTATGCCACACCATTCGATAGTTTGTTATGTTGAGCGTGTGTATTTATGAGCCGGTGGACTGATTGAAATTTGTATAAATATATAAGCAAGAGTACATAAGTATCCATGTAATTGTGCTTATTGTCCGTCGATAGTGATTTTCTCATGCAACTAGCACAATATTAAATTTTTAAATTATGAGTAAGCAATAATTTAGTTAAAGTTATCACAAGGGCACCGAAAATTGAAGTTATTATAAAAAAAAAAAAACAATTTTGAATGCGACAAGTACTAATATTAGCATAAAAAACCAAAATGTTAGAGAAATGTACAAAAAAATATTAATTCTAAAATATAAAGGGCTATATAAATTATAATACAGTTTTCAGAAAATCGATATTTTTAAATTTTATTTTCTTAAGATAAATATTTTTAAGAATTTGAACAGACATTTTATTTCGTCGCGTTGAATTTTTTCGAAATTACACGCACATTTAAAAATGCATTTCAAAGTGTATATAAAGTGCATTCCGAATTTTAAACGCATTTTTCTCAAAATGATGTTTTTAAAATCGGTGACCAACACTACAAGAAGACGGCTAAGCCGATTAGTCTCAAAAATTTAACAGGAGCTTCATAAATATATTTTTTCTTACCAATAAATATTTTTTAATAAACAATTTAATGCCGAAATTTTGGCCAAAAACCAATTTTTTTTTTTTTTGGACAAACCGCCATTTTGTCAAAAAATTGTATATTGTGCTGTTTTCTTCAATCAATTAGTAAAGTTAACATTACTATAACGAAATCTGTTTGGTTTTTAACTTCAGAGGATTCAGTTCAGAGATATAGTGGTGACCGCAAAACGTGTTTTTTGAGAAGAGCTACCGGAGATCAGCTGCAGTTCCTTTCCAAATAAATATTTTTGCTTCTACCAGGCGCTTAAATATATTAAAAAAATGCCATAATATGAACAAAATTTTGTTATTAATAAATTTAAAAGTTTTCTCAGCAAAAATTCTGAAAAATACGCTACTGTATGTAAATTATCTTGCAGCCAATAGTCGCGCCGACTAGGCCAGCATTCGAAATAGTACCATATTGCTTTTGCTAAAACCCAGTTCTGATATTTTAACACTTTCCTCTAAAGGCTTACATGTAAAGCTTTTATGTATGCGAGTTGATCTACCTTGTACAACAAACCCATGCTACAAGTCTCTAGGATTTACCAAATAAAGCAAATAAGCTACATAACTTCTATATCGCAGACAAAAAAACCAGTAAAGCTTATTATCAATAAATTAATATTATACTCTTATTTAATTATGACCAGCACTAAGCTACATAAGATTGTTAGGTTAGGAATTATATCAAATTTATTTAAGCTGCGTCCTTCGCAAGCTTGCGCAATATATACGCATTTGATATGCAAATAGCAAATAGATGCCATCCTTCCTTGCAACTATCCGATATATTTGACTTATTAAATCCCATTAAAATATTATAAATTATACGCATGCACACACGCGCACCGACGCATGCATGTGTGTAGCAAATGAATCCTATTAGTAAAATTATAAATTCCATGGAAATTGTAAACGTTTCCGATAAGCCAATTCACTTTTATCGAGATTCCGGAGAATGTCATAAATTCTATTAGAAGCTAATCTCTTTAAGTTCATCTATAACAATAGCTGCCAAGCCGATGTGTATGCATAATATATATACATTTACAGTAAACAAGTACATAGTATAAGGATGTGTATGTGTGAAAATGAGTGCGTGAGTTAATACTCGTATGACTGGCTAATGTGTGTTTGCAGCATTTACATATGTCGAATAAACAATTAGTTCACGATCCGCCGAAAGAAGCCATTCATTTGCCGTAATGACCAGCTCATTTAGATTGGCTTATCCTGACAGCAGCTATTTGCTCATTAATGTAAAATTATGTTATTAATTCGAGGGAAATTATTTGAGTAAATTTGTTATTTTTTTAGAAGAAAATAGTTAGTAGAAAATTTTCATATGAAATTCAAAGAAATGATATAAATTTTATAAACATTGCGAAGCATTTGAAGATATCATACACAGTCATAAGTTACATTATTGAAATTATTTTATTTTTTTTTTGTGATTCAAAGAATCTCAAAATAATGCATTTGTTATCGATCTAAGAAAAGTTTCTACTTCTCGTCGCATTTTATCAAACAAAATTAACGATTATTATTCTCTACCCAGAAAGACATTAAATCAAGCAATAATATTTAGAAGTTTGCGCCAGTTGCGCTGAGTAAAAAAAAAGAAAAATATATTTCAATGCTCTATTTTCATACTTAATAATACACATTGAGCATACAGCAATCATAAGTAGTCATAATATTTAATTACTTCTGTGTTTCAACGTTTATTTTAGTTATTACTCAAACTACTATCGATATTAATTTTGCATATCGAGCAATTAGATATAGTTGAAAAGCCATTACTTAAGTAATTGCTTGGCACATTTTGATGACAATACTTTAGTTTTATTTCAATGCTGATAACCCAAATCAAAAATAATAATAATAGTGATAAATTTGTGTAGAAAAAAATCTTTAATTTATATTTGAAGCAAATTCTATGAATATATTAGCTTCCTTGTTTCGGCTGTCTTTACTCAATGCGCCCAAATGTAGGCAAGGTTTTAGCATTGTTTTCAGATGTACACACTTTTCACAGGAAAAAAACAAATAACATTGGTTACAAAGAGCCTGCTTTCTAAGAAATAATCGTGAGTTTCATATAGCTTAATAAAGTTATAAGTTATAACGCGCCGAAAATATTGCGGTAACCAAAAAATGATTTTACCTGAATCTCAAACAAAAATTTGTGTGAAAAAAATATTGAAAAAAGGTAAGCAACCTTACAATACAAAAAAAAATCATAATTCTTTATTAAAATGCTAGTATGCTCTAAAATTGGCTTAAAATCCCAATATAATTCTCTTGCTTAAGCAGTTCACTCTTTTAAAGATCTGCAGTTAAAGTTAATCCATAAAAATTTTAATCTTTTGATAGTAAGGCCTAGTTGTATAAGGAATTATACCCACTTTTGAGTTACTATTATGAACTCGAATATTTTTGGTTTTTTTTTCTCAAATGTTTATAGATTAGAAAATATTTTCCGCAAATTTGAACTTCGTCCGGCAAACAGTTTCGGAGATATGGGCGACTTTGTTAGAACTTAACTTAATGTAAGCGGGTTCTACAACTTGAAGAGCGTTTTTCCCGAAAACCGATTGTTTTGAAAATTTTACACGACTTTTTGAAGTATAATCGTTAGGCGAAGATGATGGATTAAAGTTTTTATTATTTTTTCACAAAAAAAAAGTTTTCTTTAAGCAGCCAATTTTGTCAAAAAAAAAAAAAACAAAATTTTTACAAGCCCTTAAATAGCTAACTGTATTTATATATTGTGTAATATATTTTTTTAGTTTTTGGGTATGGATAACTTTAAATAGAAAGGTTTTGCTCACCATACCACACTTATTTCCAGAGGTTTTCTTGAGATCTGCTAAGGGATCAAGAAAATCCGAATTTCTCCAAATGAGTTATTATAGTACATTTAATTGAGTTAATATACATTACTATTTATCTATTTACTAAATAAATATGTCATCAAAAAATTCAAGAAAATGCGATTTTACACTTATAAGATGATGTAAGACCTCCGAAAGAGTTCTATTATTATTTTTTTTTAAGTAAATATATTAGAACTATACAATATTTCTAACTTACGCATTAACTTATTCATTTAGTTATAATACCACAACTGGGGTACATAATCGGCAGGCAAGACGCGACAAATATGTTTATAATATCCAGTTATTTTATGATTTAATTTAATTTTTTCCAACTCCTTTGATTCTGTGATGAGGCCATATTGAACCAACTTGTGTTTAAAGCTAAATTATGCATAATTGGCATTACTCAGCACTCAAGTAGATACATTCAAAGCAAATATTAAGTGTCATTCATTTTGTTGTGCATTTTTACGTTGAAAAGTGCTTTATATAAGAATTCTCAACATGGAATTTTCAAACTGTTGTAAATAAAAATTGCATTGTGGTCGAAATCCAATTGCATTTGAGATGTGCTACTCAATTAAAGCCACTTCATTAGTAGCTGGTAAAAGCAAAAATGCAAATATAGACTTATACACATACATTCTTACTTATATATACATATGTAGATATATAAAAATGCACAATTATACAAATACATATGTACGTAAGTCTCAATGATATGCTTAAATAATTAAGAACTTGAAATTATTCTCGAAATTTTTTCTTTGTTTTGAAGATTGGTGAAGTAAGCTTTTAACATACACAAAAATAATAAATAATAAATGCATATGTTTGCATACTAGGGCATGAAATTCAATTGCTTATAAATGTTGTGTTGAGCCCAAGTTGATATAATGGTTAATAAATATTGAGTTGATCATACGACATGGTGTACTCTATGAATACATTGCACTTGGTGTATAACTTTAACTGCAAATTTCTTCTTAAGTATGCTTTTGCCGAAAATATTGGTCAGACTTCTTTCGTGGAGCGGAAAATTTTGTACTCGAATATATTTTTTGAACGTTGTGGGCTTACTTATAAAAAAATATTAAAACCAAAGGAAAAGAAACACAATTAAAGCAAGTTTGAAAAAAACGTCAACTATAGCTATATGCTATAACGATCCGAGCTGAACCATTACTTCGGGGACGAAAACGAAGAACAATTTGGGAAATGACGGGCATCCTAATGTGTACAATGTATGTATGTGTAAAAATACGAGAAATATGTGCATTTTGTTATCAGAGTACTAGCTATGAGTGCTTTGAGAAGAGAATCTTTATTTGCTTAACTGCCCAAAAATTATACAAATTGGACTAGCAAATTATTTCAGCCAAAAATTTATATATATGTATAGTTATGCATATATATATATATATATGTATAGTTATGCATATATATATATATATATGTATATACATTTATAAGAATCTTCAAACAACAGTGTTTCTCGGTATATGTACTACAGTTAACTTCAAATAAATCTCAGTGTAAATGTTTGTCAGTCCGTTCGCTCGTTTACATTCCTTCTGCCACAGAGCCGAGCCTTGGCAGCTTTACATTTTAGCCTAAGTAAATTAATTGAATTGAGTTGAACTTGTTAAGCTTATAGCTGTCCATCTTGTTTTCATTATCGTCATTTTGACTTTAACTTATAGACAGCAATTTGTCGACGGCACAATCTGCAGTGTCTGTGTCGCGTTGGCTGTCTGTAGAGCGAGCAGCAGTTGCATTAAATACCCATGTATATGAGTGTCTGTGTGTGTGTGTGTGTGTGCATGCCTGCAGCAAAGACGATGGCTTAGAGGCCTTTTCATTTCTTCTTCATCAATTAGTTTACATATTTGATGGAAATGTAATAAATCTAAAGTTTTGTATGCAATTTATCGCCACAACAAGGCCGCAAAACAACATACAACATAACAGACATATAGAAAGTGGTATGTATGTGTATGTACGTAAATTCATGGTGCAAGCAACTAGTGCGAGCTGTAGGTCAGTGAGTTTGCTGTCCGCACACAAGAGCCTTAAAGCATGCTACAAAATCGTGTATGTGCAGACAGTTGTTATCCGCAACTACGCATACATGTTTGTGCGTGCGTGCGGGTTCGTAAGACGCAATCAACATTTGTCCGACAATTTTCAATAGCATTTTCGAATTGAATTTAATTTGTCAATGACTTGTCGTTTTGTATGTTACATAGTATACTAAACTCGTTAGCTAACGGCAAGCAGCTATATACACACATAAGTAAACACACATATATTTGTATATAGCAGCATGTCTAAATTTGTTTGTTTTTGTGCTCCACTTTCTTGGGCAATTTTCCTTAAATTAATTGTACTCGATTTATTTGACATAAATAAATGAGGAAATTGCGATTAGACTAGTATTTGTTGATTGAGAGGTGTTCTAAGGCGGGAAATAGTTAAATATCCTTTGGAAAATTGTTTTCGATTTCAAAGTGATTAATTTGCAATAAACGCCTTAGATGTCGAAACGACACCCAAGAGCATACCGTTAGCAGAGCGCAAGCACAATCAATAAAGCTACAAAAACAAATGTGCGATTTTATGAGAGACAGCAAGTTGAAAGTGGATCGAGGCTGCGGAGATAATGAAACAGCAAAAAAATTAAACTTTTTCAATTCAAAGCATGGAGTGTGCCTCAAGTATTTTAATATTTATATAATTTGTTTAGGATAAGTAGGCAAGTAAATAACAATTAATTATTATAAAAAATTGGTGAAAAAGCGGAATGTAAAGCTCCATTTAAACTGCTTCAATTATAGCCATATGTTTTGTAACCTCTATGGTATTATGGCTATAAAATGAGCTCTAAAAGATTTTTATAAGAAGCTGAAAGCAAATTTCGTGTTGTCTACATTTCTTCGTGATAGCCACGTCGTTCTTTGGCAGTCAATTAAACTAATAGTTTAATGAAAAGTTTATAAGAAGGATGATTATTTGTTTATAGACATTAAGATCCAGCTTAGGTTAGGTTTGTGAGACCTCGAACAACCACACTTGTACTGCTGGCGACGCTTGTTCAATGTGAACCCCACAACTCCTAAGTAGAAATCAAAAAGACCGTCGTTTATATGAAAAGCGTCTAGAGATTACCACAAATTATTAAACTAGCTGATATCTACTCCAGCCAATTTGCCAGGTTTGAAGAAAATATAGCATCCTAGATGCTTCAACCTTACTCTGGCAATAGCTGGGCAATGAAGGAGAAAGTGTTAAGATATTCCATGTCATCGTTCTCCCTGCAACTTTGGCAATGTCCAGTTTGAACATTTATCATTGCGGCCAAGTGTGTTTAATGGCATTTTGAGAAATTGTGCTCTTTATAACGAGCTAAATGGCTTTACAGTTTTTGACAGCTTTACAATTTAACGCTACAGCTAGTGAGGTCGTGTACTCTTTAACTAGCTTTGGGCTTACTGTCAGCGAGCTCAAGACGTTTATATAGCAACTCTGCTGTCGGATTGAATTCATATTTCCACTAAAGAAGTCGCGCTTTATTGAAATACTGCCTTAGCAGATGCCACTTCTACTTGAAAGAAACTACAGTTGTCTGATAGTCTAAAACAGTAGTTGTTTGAGATCTCCCGACAGATGATTAACCCTCCAAGCTCACAGCGCTGCTTCTACAGCGATTTTGTCCTCCTCCAGAGGTATATGCGCAGAGATAATGCTGCTATCGAAGTGCGTGGAGATTACGTTCCAGCTATGTTACTTTATCGACCGCCCTTCACCAAACAAATACACCATGGAACAATATTGGCTTTACAACGGTTTGGTAAAGCCAAATCACGACCGAAACCACTTCAGTTGCATTTGGTTTCATAACTAAGCTCATAAAGCCTATGATGCTAGCGCTGCGTACTTTAGTTTGTATAATAATTTGTTATTATGTAAGCTTTAATAAAATAAAAAAAGTATTTAGAAATGTTTCTTCAACCACTAGTGCAATTTCATCTACGAAGGCACCCTCGTCCCTGGAGTTCTTTGAAGATGTAATTTACAACTAAGATCCAGAGTAAAGGCAACAGAAACTGACCTTGTAGGGTGTCTCGGTTGACCTTTGGTAATGCACGCGCATTGCCCTACTCTGCTATGACAGTTCTGTCGTAGAAAAGAAAATATAAGATGCTTGAAGATCGATTCAAACTCAAACTTCCCTTCAGCTTAAAGCTCGTCAAACTTTTTTGCAGTGAAAAGAGCAGAAAGAGTACATTTTTGACACAATCCGAATTACTACTATTTTTATAGCTAGATAAATTACTCTACTAAAAATTGGCTAATATAAAATGTGCTATCTATCTTACACTTACGGAGTATTATAAACTCGTTGGCAACTTAAGTTTTTCATTTAAATTTAAACTCTTTTCTCCCTTCTCTTCTCTTTCTGTCACTCAAACAAAGACATTCCTTAGCACAACTTTTTTCTCAAATAATGATTAATCCAAAAACGTAATTGTTTTTAATTTGCGTCCACGATTCCAAGCGAAATGACCTTGACTCACCGTAAATATCCTTAAGGAAATAATAAAGATTGGAATCTACCCTACAATGTATGTGTGTGTGTGTATGCTTGTGTGTGCGCTCAATCAATTAATTTCAATGACACTTGGCCCGCGCAACACACTCCCAACTTTTTTCGTTTTCAATATTGTTCACGATTTCTTACCATTTTTTTGTTGTTTTTTTTTGTCCAACAAGTTCCAATTTCCCTTGACATAGTTTGTTTTCTCAATTTTTTTGCTGATTTTTCCAATTTTCTTCGCTTCGCAATAGACAAGCCCAATGCCGCTGCGAAAGCATTGACAACGACAGCAACAGTGACAATAAGCACAACAAGAGCACAACAACACAACAGCAACAACAGCAGCGGGAACATGTTAATACATTTAAGCAAATGTGTCAACAGGGCAAAGTGCCGTTTCGTGCTTTCCTTCGCAATTCCTCAATTACACGCTGTTTTGGCACAAGTCGCCGGCATTCGACATGCGACATACGACGGCCAAGCAGGCGAGGCCCAACACCATGCGCTCGACGACATTTGCCTGTTTGATCTTGTGCGCTGTATTCCCCGAGTCGGGTGCGCTGACCATCTTGACTGTTGTAGAGTCAACACGCAGCGATACAGCGGCATTTGACATTGGCTTAGAGCGGCCCGGAAAGGAAAAAATCGGAAGGCGAGCAGAAAAAATTCGAAACAGCATGTGTGTGTGTGGGAGTGTTTGGCTGTGCGTGCGCTCAAAGTGAAGTGTGCGCCAATGCCGTGGCTGCGTCGTGCTCGAATTGATTCGATTTCGCTGTGGGCGCAATAATGAAGTGTCAAACGTCGTATTTATCACCAAATATCGGGCCAGTGGAGTGGCGAAAAGGCCACTAGTATGCCACAGCAGCAAAAACAACAACATGGATGCACACAAGTTGAGACTGGCAACCCACGCATGTGTTTGTATTCTTGTGTGGGTCCTTGAGGTTGCTTGTAGCTGTTTATGTGTGACCGAGTCTGTACGAATCTGTGTAAATGCCTGTTTAGGTGGATGTGTAAGTATCTGTGTTGTTCGTGTGTGTGAGTGCAGGCAAACCAAGGATTTTGATTTTCTATTTAGCACAATCTTTGCGCCGGCCATTGCGTGTAGGACGTTGGAGGCAGCGGCGTTGCTCAAAGGCGTTTCATACCCTTTTCTCGCTTATCTAGCCTTAGTTGGAAAATTGTGATTATTGCGTAAAAGTTTTGTGTTCGTTTTGCTTTGTTTACTTGTCTTGTTTTTTGCTTCGAATCCACTTATATTGATCTAAGCCTCGCTCCTGTTGCCATTTATTTGTGTTTCTTGTTTATTTTTGTTGTCGAGAGTTTGTTATTCTTGGGTTCACCTTTTTTGTCTGTTTCTTTCAGTTTTCGTTTTTTTAGCTGTTAACGCATAATCCATTTTCCGTTTTCTGTTTTCCACTGCCGTTTATAGACTTTGCTTGCTTATTTTTACTCAATTGCAATTTTTACTCTCTGCGCCTGAGGGTAGGCTTTACCAGTACCAGTGACTTTATTTTTTGCGTTTTTCTATTTTTCTATTTTTGTTTTATGTTTTTTTCTCCTATATCCCCTTCTTTTTGTGCTGTCTTTGTTTAGGTTGTTGACAAGATAAAAATGTCAACGCGTGTCTTTTTGCTGTCAATTGGTAATAATAATGAAATAATGTCAAATTAAGGCAGCAAACGGAAGTCGATAATTTGTGGATAAATGCGAGATTATTGCGGTAAATATCTGTGTACTATTTTTGTTTCAAAGCACCTTTTGTCTATTGCTTGTGGATAATTTCGTTTGAAAATGTTGTCGAAATAGGTGTTAGACTATAAATATTAGCACTGAGTGCTTAAGTTTAGAAGGTAAGGACCAGTTAGATTTGTGAGTGTGAAAGCTATAAAAAATAAAGTAGAAATATTTAGGAGGCATGAATTTCATGTAAGTTTTGCAGTGTCGAAAAAAGAGGCAAGTAATATTTTACTATTCATTATTTAACAAATTTACAAGAATACAGAAAAAATTCAAAGAATAAAAATGAAGTAAAAAAATTTAAAAAATTAGAAGCTGGTGAAGCGAGGAGTATTGAAAAACTGGCAGATAGTCAATCTAAACTAGAAGAAAAATAAAATTACTAATCCACACAGAATAATTGCTACGAAAAAGTTGGAGCTTTTTCACGAAATGGCGACTGCCTGAAAAAAAACTATTTGTATGACTTATTTTTGGCTGCTTCGATTTTTTTTATAAATTATAATAAGAGGACATGCATAATTCCAGACATAAACAAGTCTATAGGAAGACTCTCGAAAATTTGAGATAACTCGGTACAGTAGAGTCTCGAAAATCATGAGTTTCGGTTCGAAAAGTACAGTTCGTCAAAAACAACTTCAAAATTTGGTGAATTGACTGAAAAAGTTTGGATGCTGGTTCAGCAAATTATCGAATAATTTGAATTTTTAAAAAGGTTTTTGTAGAAATATTTATATATAAAATAACAATTTTTGTTTTTTTTTTTTTAATATAAAAATAATAATAATACATTTTGTTTATTTCAAGATTGGATTACGCCTTAATAATAAGAAACTTCAAAGTCAAACAGCCTTAATCAATACAAGTGTTTTTAAAACACAAAAGATTACTTAGAACAACACGAAATTTATGCGATTCCATTTGAAAGTAACACATCTTTCTATATTTTACCGTTTTGCCATTCCATCATTGTACCAATTTTCCAATAAACTTTTAAATATGAAATATTAATTTTCATATTTTTTTTAAATAAATATAAAACACTAAGTTCGAAATTATAGTTAAGTTTTATATTCTGCAACTGAAATGTGTGAGATATTGTTAAGTTGTGAAAGATATTCCAAAGACGGTTTACGAAGCAGAAATGATAACGAACTTAACTACAACTCCATCAACACCATCACCGACATTGAGACCCAGCATTCATTACTGGATAATATTCGACCGAATAGACCACGCTCAGCACGCAGTTAAGAAATCAAAGCAGCCGTAACTAAGTATGTACACAAGACCGTTGAGAATTTATTCGGCGCCCTTCCCAACAACCCAGACTGACTTAGGAAACGACTTGGCGCAACTTACGTCGAGGTCCCAAACTGAAAACATATAAAATAAAGCTTGTGCAAGAGTTCCAAGAAGATACGACTTTTTCGAGCAAAATTTTTTTCAGCGATGAGGCCCATTTCTGACTTAATGAGTATGTAAACAAGCAAAATTACCGCATTTGGCAAAAAGAGCAACCTGAAGAGTTTGAAGAACTGACACTTCAGTCAAAAAAAAAAAAAAAAAAACGGTTTTACGGACACATGTCCGTATTTCTTTAAAAATAATGCTGGTGAGAACGTAACGGTCAATGACGATCGTTACCGGGCCATGGTAACAGACCATCTCATTCCTGAAATTGAAGCTCGTGACATCGGCAAGATGGTGCCACTTCCCACACATCGCTATCAATGGATGTATTGAGAAAACATTTCGGTGAGCAGCATAACTACATGTTTAGAGCCAGTGGATTGGCCACCAAGATCATGCGATACCACACCGTTAGATTTTTTTCTGTGGGGATATGTCAAATATTAAGTCTATATGGACAATCCCGCCTCGATCCAAGCGTGTCATTCGTCAATTACCAGTCGAAATGTTCGAACGAGTCATCGAAAACTGAACTCAAAAGATGAACCATCTGAAAGAGATAATCTTCAAAGAATAAATATTAAATAATATTATTTCAAACGATAATAAATATTTTGTATTATATTTATAGCTTCTTTGTCTTTACTTTAAAAAAGTAGTGACCACGCAAATGGATGACCCTTTATATATACTTTTTGAGGTTATTGATTTAAGCAAAGGATTAAAGAAATATCTTTAAAAAAAAAAAACTATAATTACTCCATACACATCAGCTACAAAAACAAGTGCGAGAGTTGAATCAAACTACTTTAAATGGGAAGTGCTAAAAGTGAACGCTCTTATCGTAAGATCGCTTCCATTTTGTTTTACAACAGACAGTACATATTGACCTGACATAGCATAGTTCATAGAGTGCAAAGAAAAACTGACGATGGGAAGACTAGTCAGTCTCAGTTCAAAGGAAGGAGATATCAACATTGAAATGTTACTCCTTGACAGGTTTGTGAATAACACATCTGAGCTAAATTCAAAATTAAATTATTTTTTCATTTCGTAATCGGTACATTCCCGAAGAAATTGTTGAAATTAGACTGCTATGTATAACTTATAGCTGTCAAATAAAAGAAGCAATAAAAATTTATATGCATATTTTTAGTATTCCTTTTTTTATGATATAAGAATACATCTCTAAGGACACTATGACTCCGGTGCAGCAGAAATGAACGCTTTTTGTAGAAAAAATTTGGAAACATTGTGCCAAATTTTAAGGACGAAATGGAACACGATTATTTAAAGTGCTTTAATAATAAATGAAAAGAAAATAATTAAAGGGAAAATGTAGTTAAACTCTTTATTCTTATTTTATTTCATTTTATTTTTTTTTTTTGCGGAAAAGGAAATGAAATAAAACAGAAAGGACTCAATCTTTGTAGAACAAGGTCTGCTGTTTCTATATATAATTTCCCAAAAATGTGCAATTTTTGAGCAAACAATTTATATAATTAACTTTTGAGGGGTTTTCCATTTTTTACATTTTTTCCTATATATATTTCACAGAAACTTCGATATTTTCCCATAAAACTTCCAAATTTAAATTTTGTTATATTAATTAATAACTTCTCAAGCGTGTATCGCTCCACTAACGTTGAAATGAACAAATTTAAGATATCCCATTTCTTCTACACAGGCAAAATCTTTTAAAGGTAAAACGTACATATACACAGCAACAACAACTCTACCAGTATTTATGCTTGTATTTGACTTACGCACAACTTTGCACTTCACTTGATGAAAATAATTAAATTTTCCCTTTATTACTCGAGGACCAAGCAAACAAAGCCGTTTGTCGAATTGTAGCCAAGCAACCAACCCGTCAACAAAGCGGCCAACTGCTCCTGGAAATATGCTACGTGCGCTGATCTAAGAATTTAAAAAGGAATTTCTTAATGAAAATATCACAGCGGCGCTGCAAACTTCACGCAAACATTTTCTTCTGTGGCAACCTTTTCGCTGCCAAAGACAAGTTATCGAGAATGCGAGAGTGTGTGTGTCGCAGCAGAGAGGCGAATGAAATGAACTAAAAGACCAAAAAGAAAAAGAAAAGGAAATGTGCGAGCAGAAAATGGCCCGCAGCTTTACCGCTAATGCGTACTCGGGTTGCCTAGCTATAAAAGAAGCGTTGAGCAAATATAAAAAAGGGTTGCAAGACAAACACAAACAAAAAGCGTTGTGGACTTGTGGCCCACTAGTGAGCTGGCCAGTAGCTCGTAGCCGAAATGACTAAATAATGAGAAAATTAGAAAAAATAAAACAAGAATGGCAGAAGGGAGTTTTGCTTCTCAACATCTCGGGCAGCTAGTTCTAGAATATCTTACAAAAACAAAGAATTCGACACAAGAAAAAATCTGTAGAAAAAATGCCAGAAATTTAAGTTTGGGTTCCCCATAGTGACTGTGACTGCAAACTAATCAGTGCAAGGAAAAAGAAATAAATGAGTTTCGCCTATCCCCAGCACCCTGCATGCTGCCGTTTTTATTAAATTTGCGAGTTCATTGCACCCGTCGAGCTTTCATCGAAGACTAAGCATTTTTTGCACCGCCGCAGGCAACAAGTTTGCAAATAGTTTGAATATGAGGAAACTTTCCGGAGACGTTTGCTTTCTTAAGGCAGCCTTTGTTCGCTCAAATATGGACCAAGCGGTACTGCTGACAAGTAAAGTTGGAAAAGTATGTATGTGCGTATGTATGTATGTATATAAGTATTCATTCGACATGGTTGTAAGTAACATCGCAGCGCGAATGTATTGACTAGAATGAATGGTGTTGTCTACAAGAACCGGCACTCTCTTAAGTTTATAATATGTCGGTACTTATGTGTATGTGTGAGTATGTGTATGTTTAATTGCAAATACATGTCAATGAATTAATTGTGGAAAATTTATGCATCAACCGCTCAGGTGCAGGTGGTGTGCTCGAAAAGTTAGAAATTAAAGAGGACGAAAAGAGGTTGAGCGCTAATCAATATGTGCGACAAAAATAAAATTTGTACGTTGAACAGTCGCAACTTCTAACCTAAAAGGAAACGTCAAAGATTCTACATGTAACCTATTTTTCAACAGGGAAGCTACAAAGTACACCTATAAGGACAACAAACGACCCCATATTTTTAACGCTCTCTTTTCAACTTTCTTCAGTGAAGTTTATCATTCCATCATGGAAAGATATACGATCCAACAAAGAATCGAAATTATTAAAATTTATTACCGAAGTTTGTTCGTCATAATCGTCCTGTCAGATCAACAATTGAACGTCTGCTGCCGTTAGCGCTTCAATTGGGGAAGATCCAAATTAGCCTCTCATCCGTCGTTCTCTAGCGTTGGATATCAATAGACGTCATTGTGGCAAATTTTCTTAAAATATCTTGGCCTACATCCTTACAAGATCAAACTGATGCAAGAACTGAAGTCGCTTGACCACCAAAATTGTCGTATGTTCATGAATTGGGCTGAGCAACAGCCTGAAAATGAGCCGGATTTTAATCGAATAAGCATCTTCAGGGATGAGATTAATTTCTGGCTTCTTGGACAAGCAGAAATCCACACGTATTCCATGAGTAACCATTGCATCTCGAAAAAATTACAGTTTGGTGCGGTTTATGGGCCGGCGGCGTCATGGGGCCGTACTTCTTCCGTAATGATCAAGACCAGCACGTTACTGTAATTGGGAATCGCTACCGCTTAATGATAATCGAATTTTTTTGACCCGAATTGGATGATATTGACTTGGACAATATGTGTTTCTAACAGGACGACGCCAAAAGCTACACAGCGAATGTCACAATCGCTTTATTGAAAACCAAGTTTGGTGAACGAGTTATCTCACGAAATGGCCCAGTCAATTGGCCGTCTCGGTCATGTGTCGCCTTTAGACTATTTCCTGTTAGGCTACATCAAGTCGTCGATTGATGAACTTCCTACGAATGTCGAATATGATATTGCAACAGTATCAGCCGATTTATGCTTGAAAACCCGTTAAAAATTGAGTTCAGCGTCTGGTTTTCTGTAAGCGTGCCCGTGGTGGCCGCGCAAAAAAAATTTGAACGAAATTTGACACAAAATATTCTTCTTCCCAAATCCAACCAAAACTGTTCAAGCCGCCAAATACCGGAAATGTGGACTCCAAGATGTACTGTTGCATTTTACCAAAAACATTGGTCAATGTGTGAGATATATACATAATTGAAATACACATAAAATGCTTTGCTGATAGTAGTAGGTTGTGTGCTACATATTAGTTGAATTGACTCCTTACTTCCCCTCGCCCCATATACCCAGTTTAAGTAAATGCTAGTTATTAGAAAAAATAAAATCGAGTGAAAACTCGCCCTTGGCCCCCATATATAAGTTTCACATACGTGAGGCTACTTTCTTGGCAGTAATCCTTGTAAGACTGTTGCAGGAATGCGAAATGTGGGGCTATATCCGAGTTTCCTCTTCCCTGCTTGTTATTTTATAACTTCGGGCCAACTGAAGTAACGTTATTTCTTGATTTTTGGAAATAAAGTATTGTGATTATACTCAAACACCATTCAGAATTTAATGGCTATTTTTATTTTGATGTAGATCCGAGCAACAAAACTGATACTTAAAGAACTTAGGGTAAGGAAAGTTTAAGGCACCAAAACGGCGTAAAAATTTAAGCCGAGCATTTGCCAAATTAATAACTCTCTATGTCTCAATAGATTAACAACAAATTGTAGCATTTTAATGATTATCCAATTATGGTTATACTAGTTAGGCTTTGTGCTTGGATTTAGCTTTGGATTTACATTTTTTCCCAATCAAACAAGTTTTTATTTAAAAAACCATATAAATTTTCTTCTCTTTGTTTTCCAGCTTAACCTAACATCATCAAAAGCAAAAGCTGGAGAAAAAGTCCTCAGCCAATTTATAGTGTTTAATGTGTCTAAATTACAATTAAATTACAAAGTATCAGACTCCGATGATTCGCGGCGCTGCGGTATGCCTTCCGGCCGCACTAAGAAATATAGCCCGACGGAAGCCCAAACTTTCTTCAAACAAATTCAGATGAAGCTGCAGAACGCCAATAAAAGAATGGCAGCAAAGTAAATGCAACTGTTAACTAAAGAAAATGGCGGCAATGAATTATTCAGTTGCATTGAACAGCGGCAAACGGCAGATGATGAGAAATGAGACGTCGCTTGCTAATATCGCTTATATATATATATATATATATATATATATGTGTATGCATGTATATATAGGAATAGTATGTATCTAGAAGCGCTTACACCAGCGGCGAGCATCCGCAGCCAACATCCGTCGCCATTATCCGCCATTAGCCAACGCGTTGATGACAGCAGCTGATTTGCCGAGCACGTCAATTGTGATAAAACTTTCAAATTGGCCAAAGCCACGTCGATGTGGCGATTTCTGATTGCGATGACGGCGGCGATGGCGACGTCGTTGTCGATTGCGCTGCCGGCGACGGCAGTGGAAAGCAGTGGGGCCCACCAGCAAACGATGTCGTCGTTGACAACTTTAAGTGAAACGTGGCAATTTGCATAGGTTTGGCGGACACTAAGCCATACTCCCGCCCGCCGTTAATGGCAAAGCAGAGACCGAAAGTCATGAAGGTGACCCTGTCGGGTGCTCGCCGGCACGTTTGCCCCCATGCCTTTACACCATATTCGTTTGAGTTAGAGTAGAAAAATGATGAACGGCGCTTGATAAAGTTTATGCAACGACGCTGTGGCACAGTGTAATGTGTAAGAGAGTGTTTGATGGTGTGCAGCTGGCTGGCGAGCATGAGATTTTCGGTTGTGATTTGCACACGGCGTCCGCGTTAGAAGTGACGCGTGCAGGGTTGCAGGGCGCTGGTGGTTGCACGGTTGACTGCAGACGCTGAGCGTAATTGACGATTAAATTGGCCGTGTTGGACGTGAAGAAAAGTTGAAGTGATCTCGGCTCACTCGACGCCTTGCAGATTTATTTCCGCGACTTTTTTTCTTCGCCAACACTTTTCACTCCGCCGGAATTTGCAATATGATGTTGGCGTGCACATTTCGCGCCGAATTTCGATGGCTGTTGAGTGAGTGGCGCTTTGAAGTGAGAATTAGGCGCTTATTGTGAGATTTAGTGGCGCCACGTCGTTGACTGCTAGTCATGCGTTGCTGTGGAGTGAAGTTTTTTCATTTCCAATTTTATT